>JAOYMZ010037326.1:0-15686 GCA_025802335.1 Pinguicula primuliflora | reverse complement strand
CGACTTTACCGGCGAGCATGAATGTCATGTTTGCAAACAACACTGCCTTGGATTCGTCGTTGAATGCATTGGCTGCATTGTTGACAAGCTCTGCGGCATCCAAAGCAATAAATGCAGTGCGTGTGGCCAGTGTCCGTAGGCCACAATTGGTTGTTGTGCTAGGGACCTTGGCACGATTACCTAGGGTAATGGTTCCATACGTATCTATAGCGAGCGCAATAGACACATGGTCAGTAATGGCATAGTTTGGAGACGGCGTGGCGTGGGCGACTCATGCATTCATATGCACATCAGCTTCGATTTCGGCCACATCTCGGCCTCCGAACAAGTAGGCATATACGGACAGGTCGGCGATTACGAAGACGTAGTTTGCCATGTATGTGGCATGTATGCGGTGAGGTTTGCATAATTGATAATCGTGCCGTTGGCGGCATCAGCACCATTGGCTATCATCATCAACAACTCTGGCGATAGATTTTCCAATCTTCTCTCTAAGAGGAATTTCGTGATTTGAGAGGAGAAATGATTAGCCACTGACGAAGAAGGCAACCCCGGTGATTATGTAGATGTAGATTAATTTATAAATATTTTTACTTTGATAGTCTACCACTGCGCAATAATCGATATGACCATTCTTGAGCTGAGCGATAGTAGATACTGTGATACATACATGCACTTTAACTGATGCAACCTACCATCTAACATGTCGTGGTTTCGCTTTCGTGGTGTATATTTGAAATCTACATAATATCGAGGAGACCTACTTACATGACACACTGACCGAATGGTGGCTTCGGTACTGCCACGCTAATTGACGTAAACTCATTAGTAGAAAAAGTTAATATAAAACTATCAAGTCTTTACACGCATCCTCAAATTGGAAATTCATTTTGAAAAATTGACGTGGCATAGAGTTTCTTATAATGTTTCACTGTATCAGGATTCATGTATTTCCCTACATTGTCGTTGACCCCCATCATGTGCAGTTTTATGTTCTTACACATGTAGAAAGCGTTGTTTTCGCTGTTTATACAAAATCAGAACATACAAGTCATTAGTTAGCATCTAGCGATTGGAACACTATTATTTATATGATTATGTAATACGTGGGGTGTATGCCCTGCTTGACCTGGAAAGATACACCTCTTAGGCATTTTCACGTCCATCATTTCATGTCGAGAGGAAAATTTTTACCTCACCTTCTATTGAAGTCTGCTTGCCAAGTCGTCATCACGTACGGTATGGCAGTGTACAATGGTCTTATAAATATTCCCAAATCTTGATTATTGTACGCATCTGGATGATTGTCAATCTCCCTTCCGTAAGTCCATTACGACAGCCACCCAATGCCTGTTTTCGATGTTCCAAGGCACGTAAACTACATCGCAATCCAACCATAATGGTCCCCAACCGGGTAAGCGCGCCATCACATGGTCCATGAGTGACATCTTAACATTATTGCATTGTTGTTTTTTTGCCTCTCCAGATGACAGTACCACAAAATTTTGTCATAGCAATTGCCTTATTTTGTGGAAACACGCTAGTGTATTTTTCTGATCTCTTCCTCATCAGATAGAGGATTTCATCAATGATCTAAGATATAGAATGGAAAGGAAAAAATTGATTAGAAAAATGCTCAATTTGAACCAAATGCATTTATTAAACCTTACTGTTTACTCCAGCCACACATCAATCCCCAAAAGAGCTTGGAAGTCTTCCCTTGAAATACGAACCACCTAGAATATCATCCGGCTTACTGCATCCGTCCTCCATACTCATACACACACAGAGATTATCCAGTGTGTTTTCCATCTCTTCTATGAACATCAAGCTGGGATCGTATCCCTTATTCCTATTAGAAACTCGTCTAACAATCATGTTTTTGTGCTCCTTTGGCCTAGGCCCCCATTTTCTCTTGCAACTACTTGTTTTTCTCGTTTTCCCTTTTTAGAAGCAACATCTTCGGGGAAAATTTCATCACCGTAACTGTTATTCGTCCCCCAAAAGTCAACACTGCATACCAATAATGGAGGTATCTTAGGTGTCGTATCCCCAGCTTCTCTTTCGGGTACATTCCAGTCAGTCGAAACCTCAATACTACATATGATGGATGCATTTTAGGTGTCATACCCCCGGCTTCACTTTCTATTACATCCCGCTCATTGTTGGATGCTTCACTTTCGATTTGGAATTCTTCACCGACGTCATGTTGAACATTCAACAGCTTATGTAAAGCTTCCACGAATTCATAATGAATATAATAAGTGGAAGATCAGCAGTATAGACTCAGGTGCAGTCTGATTGTTGAAAACTCTTCTTCTCTTGCTCCTGGCGGCCTCCAATCGACCCCCCTTTAGAATGAAAGCTGTTCTCCTTCTTTAGGGCTTCATCCATGTTAAATCTAAGCTTCACCCCTCCAGCCATTTGCAAGATAGGAATTTAGGTAGGGACGAAACTGTATTTGCTAATGCAGTTTTGTGTGTATCTGCATATGAGCCCCAAAGTGAGTCTTGCCAAGTCCAGGTGCGCACAAGGTGTTAAGATGATTTGTATTTGAGCTCATGGAATATCCTCTGGTGCAAGGACAGATTTAATCACGCGACCATGTGCACGTTATGCAACCATCTAGGGGCTATTCAGTCACTGCACCAGTGTTTTGATCAGCTCAATTCAGCCGTCTATAACTCAAGGACCGAGGCCTTTTTAGTCTTTGCAACCTCAGCTAACTTGTAGATAAGGTGGAGATGTGTATGACTGTTCAATGGCACATCCACCATTGATCTGGTTCAAGAGATGTGCAGCTTGGACAGTTGCAAATCAGCATCTCTCTTTCTTTTACCCATTTGGCCAAACTGCTTTTTAACCTTTCTTGTTTACTGCCGAATCTGGAATCTTGTGGTACCCTTTTTCCTTTGGCTCCAAGTCTTGTGTTTATCACACGAAACATGTTGCAATTGGCTCTGGTTTGAGGTGTTCTCGCCAGGTTTACAAAGTCCTTCGCCAAAATTACTCATTACCAGCTAACTTTAGGATAAGCTGAATTCTGCTGCTCTGTTGTTGTCATTTGCAAAGAATTTCTACTGATTACCTTTTTAATCTGCCATGAACACAAATGATACACTTAATCACGAAATCAGATGTAAATGAGTTGTTTGTGGCTCAAAAAGATAGAAATTGATCAGCTAAAGGAGTATAAAATAAGATATGAATTTAGCTTATCAGTATCGTGCATGGCCCCGTATACACAGACTGGGTGCATCCTAGCATATGGGATGTACCCGTACAGCGTATAGTCGAGAATCTCGAATGGGTTGTCGGAACTCGTACACGAGCATTGTGCAAGGCAATGTATATGTATACCGGGCACATCCAGACATACATGATGTACCAGTCTGCATTAGTCGAGAATACCAAATTGATTGTCGGGTCTCGTGTGCACACATCGTGAAGTTGTATATTTATGAAGACTGAGATTCCTTACCCTTCTCTCACTACAGAAAACATCAATAATTTATTCCTGACTGGCCATCGTATAACAACACTTCCAGTTCAGGCATCTCGAAAACCTCATTGTTCTTCCATCAACACGCTAACCAACAACCTCTTGAGCATGAAAATTGTCTCCAACGCCCAAATCTATTTAAAAAGAACATACATACATCTTAAATAAATATTCAAATTAATAAAACATGCATATGAGAACCTACATTAATGACAAACCACTTACATATAAAGCAAACTGGAAACCTATCGGGGTGTAGGTCTCTTTATCGACTGCTTGGAGTTTTTTCCTATTCTTCTCTTTGACGATTCATTTTAGGTACTTTACATTGAGAGTTTTTTATACCACGTTCTTTGTTATCTCCGCGTAAGAATTACTGCCCCATGGATCGACATTGAACGTTGTCGAATCATTGACAATGCTCAGAGCAAGGCCATTGATGTTTT
The DNA here is from genome assembly GCA_025802335.1 of Pinguicula primuliflora. NCBI lineage: Eukaryota > Viridiplantae > Streptophyta > Magnoliopsida > Lamiales > Lentibulariaceae > Pinguicula > Pinguicula primuliflora. Next base: position 11,738 of record JAOYMZ010037326.1, on the reverse strand, counting down.
TCTCATAATCACCTGTTATGATCACACCCTCTAGTAGGTATAGCAAGGAGATCTTAATCTTATCCTCGGAGAGTTGCTCCTCGGTATCCTTAGTAGACATTTTGGCCGTCACATTTTCTATGTATTACTGTTATCCTCCTTTTGTTTCTTCTCCTTTTGGTCCTTCTTACTCTTCTTCTCCATTGACTTATCCATCATCTTGTCCCACTTCATTTTAAGTTGTTGAAAGGTGGCATTCGTATCAATTCATGCAAAGCATGTGCCTCGTATGACCATCACTCACTGAAGGATCCGTCACTAGCACTTTCGAGCAGTTCAAGCCAGTTACCATGGAAAACACCTTTATACCAAACCGGATTGGTTTTCCCTCGATGAGAAATCATAACTCTAATCGCTTATGCATTTTGATGCGTTTGAGAAGTAAGAAATGGGCAAGCTGCCCGGAGGATGTTTTCATTTGGATGTCCAAGAGGTGTCCAAATCAAAGAGATGACCCAAACAGGTGCTTCGAATTTGGTCAAGTTCTTATTTACTCAACCGCTCCTTTATATCCCCAATAATCCGCAATGATTGGCGCACTGTCACCTTAACAGAGAACTCCATGTGTGCTCTGTCATATACCTCCACTGGTAGGTATATGGAAAGCCTACCGGTTGAGGTGCATCAGTCGGTATGCGCACCTATGTATAAAATGCAGACAACAATAAAAAAACTTCAAATTCAGTCTAAAGGATTCGTTCTCAACATGTTGGAGTCGGGTAAGTGGTTTAGCATGTTGCAAATCGAATGAACAAAGTACCGAAAGATTTCAAGATAGGGAACACCCTGTATTGTGTCCACTTGAGTCATCATCTCCACTCAAATCTCAAGCTTACGACGTTTCCAATTCGACCATCCTTCTTGATGCCTGAGACTTTTATGGGTCATCTGTCATTCTTGTCGTCTGCAGCAGTGAAGCATGTTTAGGATCCTGCTGCATGCGTGCCGGAGTGATGTAATCTGCGATAGCAGTAATTGTTTGATCCAAATCCCCACGCATGCTCGAGGATTCTCGAATGACATGTTGAAGGATTCGAATCGAGATTCTCGATTGAAGGATTCTGGGTTTTTTAATTTTCTGAGAAGATGCTTTTCTTTCGACGGAGATAGGAAATTGAAAAGTTTTCGGATGATTAACTTGATTAGAAGGATTATGACAGTTTAGTTATTTTATTTCTTTTCTTTTAATGCCTTTTAAGTAAAAGAATAATAAAAGTAAATTAAAAATGAAATAGGATATTACTTTTCGAAATAGGATTTTCGCGGAGGTCATTTGTCCAATTTATCCATTTCTGGCCTCCAACCATCTTTTATCTTCCATTTTTTTAAATGAATGTATTGGAATCACTGGAGGCACCCGCTAGCCGGTATTGGGGGAGTTCTTCAGAACATTCAAGGGAAGAGGATTCTTACGTTTGACAGGAGAATTAGAATGGCTTCGCCCCTAATGGCCGAACTATGGGCCATCTGGGAAGGCATCCCCAAGCGGCAAGTCATGGTTTCAAGTCAATCCTATGCCTCAGTAGTCGCATCAGAGGTCGTAGTAGTGATCAATATGGAGATGAGAGTAGTTTGTCATAATTCTCTCGCACAACGAATCAGGAGGATGTGTAAGTCCCTTGAATGGTTTCGAACCCGTCACGTACCGTGCGAAAGGAACAAGGAGGCTGACTTGCTGGTAACAGGAGGTCTACCTAACATTTAATGCAGAGTAATGTCTCATCCAATTACACATACACGGTCAAGCAGATCCTAGCTAACTTAGGGGCTTCGTACACTGATGGTTTTGCTTCACTTACAACTGCTTAGAGTGAAATGGTAGACATAATTAATTTTTTATACAAAATTAATCAAGCGGCATAAAACAACATCATTTTGTGTTATAAAGAAATGATGCTGTTTTGTGACTCTTACTTAATTTTGTATAAAAAATTAAGTAAGCGTAACATTCATCTAACTAAAATAAGGTCTCTCAAATAGATAGTAGCTCAATTCAGCACATGGAATGGAGTTTAGAATGAAATACATGTGATATCAACATATTGGCAAATTAAAGAGTAGTGATATGACACTTCCAATCTCACACTTCTCCCACATGTCAGGAGAGCATTGGATGAGAGTTGAGTATTATTTTGAATAATTAATCGGGCACAATGTTATATCCAATAATATATGTGGTACAAGTGTCTTGGAGGTGGCTAATTTGAAGTATATTATATCATTTTCGAAAATTACGTCTTCTTTATTTTTCTTCCATAAGGTATTTGGATTTTAAGAACTTTTGAACTTGCACTCAAATCTTCATAAATCCATAAATAACCCTCTGATGAATGTGAATCTAAAATGACATCAAAACATGATATGCAGGGATGAATAGTAGCCTAAAGAATGCTAAAAAAACTTGATTAAAGCGTACAAAGAATTTCTGATCAATTACCCACACTTAAACATTACTTGTCGTCAAGTAAGGTACAAAACCATTTGATAACTTCAAAATAGAAACAACGGGCTCAAAACTTACTCAAAAAATGTAAGCATGCAAAAGGCTCGAGAAATGATAAGATGATGGAAAAATAAAAAAGAATAAAGGAGAAAGGATGGAACAAGAAACATGAAGAGAGACTCAAGTTTCATAAAGGTGCAGGCCTTGCACAAAACGTACATATAAGCACTTATGGGAGTGTTCTTGATAGTATTTGTGGGTTGCTTGTCCTCCACACAAGATTTAGTTTGTCCCCACTTCTACTACTAAGCTACAAGGTTAGCAAAGTGGCATGTAAATCCTCTTCTATTTGTTCTCCTTATTGATTCGCAGCAAAAACAGTCCAACTAGGTGGGATTTTTGTGATATAAATGACTCTATTATGACAACTTTGGACTCTAGGCCAAAGCAAAATCAGTTTTAAAGTGTTTGGAAGAGAATTCAGGTTAGAAAATGCTTGAGTGATCACATAAGTTCAACATATAGATTATATGCACATTCGCGTCCTAAGAGTATTTCTATACAGTTTACCATTTGATGTTATTGCTTGCTACTGCATCTATATTTTTCTTAAGCATGAGCCTGACCTTATTAAGGATCTATATGCTTAGCTTAATGAATAACAAAAAATATCAAAATAGTACTGTAACCTATGGCCAACTAGATTTATCAATTGTGTATTGTGTTATTTTTGTATTGCTGCATTTTTCTCCTTATATTCACTAGGTTTACTATCTAGTTTAAAACTCAGAAACTACATGAAATTGCAATAGAATTACCTCATAGTCCTAGTTGATGAAGTTGGAAAAAAAATTATAAATCCCAAGCATGTTGTTACTTTGCAAGAAATTCACTACTAAATGCAAAAAACAGTACCTACCCTTCACCAAAACTCACATATCTTCTCAAGAACTCTGTATATCCGCCAAGTAATTTGTTTTTTAGCCGATCATGGCAAGACAAGCATAGCAAGCAATAGTTTTGAAATCAACATCATAGACAGAGAGAAATCAAAGGAAAAACTTGTTTCTGTATTGCAAAACTGAAGTAAAACGCAAAGAGGAGGAGAGTGACGGCGGTTTATGTAATACCCTTAAAAATGATTGTTAATCCTACTCATATCAACAAGGCGCACTTACTTTTTTGGGAGCTCATTCATGAGAAATCCGAAGATAAGTGTGCTGACTTTGGAGCAATTTTGAGATGGGTGACCTCCTGAGAAGTTTTTCAGGGTGCACACAAGTGAGGACAAAGTGTGCTCGGAGATCATGTGTACGTTTATGGGGAAAGTATGGATAATTATTGGCTAGTGTATGAGTGGGTAGAGACACTCATGCTGCCATAACGACCTTGGAAAAATTCGGGGCATTTCAAGTGTTATTGATGCCATGTTCAACCGTGTGAGGGCGATTGATCTTGGGATTGTTGTCATGCAATGAGGACGTTGCGCCTGTAAGGATGGGTGAATGTAATGCCCTTAAAAATGATTGTTAATCCTACTCATATCAATGAGGTGCACCTTTTTTTCTGAGAACTCCAAAGTCAAGCATGCTGACTTTGGAGCAATTTTTGGATGGGTGACCCCCTGAGAAGTTTTTCAGGGTGCGGACGAGTGATGACAAAGTGTGCTGGATGATCATGTGTTGGTTTGTGGGGACAGTATGGACAATTATTAGCTAGAGCATGGGTACAAAGTAGACTTGATCAAATCTCGGACACTTAAACCTTTCTTATCCTCAAGTAACCTCCAAAAGCATTTATTAACTTGCAATTGTAACCAATAGACTCAAAAATTACTCAAGACATAATTTATACATGCAAAAAGAATCAAGAACATATGTGAAAAAACTGAAAGAAGAGAGGGGAAATGAGGAAATAAGTCATATGAAGAGAAACTCAAGCATGCATAAAGGTGTAATCCTTGCACAAGTATATAGTGACGCTCCATTCCAATATAAAGTTAAGATGTCCTAAATTCCATATATTATTCAAAGCAACAACTCCCTCAATGGGACATGCTTCAAAAAATGTCAAAACATACCTCATCATTCTTCATCCTAAACAAAAAAAAAGCAAGCTCAAGACTTCTCCTAATGCATGGATATGTTATCTCCGTTAGTTCTCACTACATCAAATGACAAAAGCATTCCTATTCTTAAGAAACTTCAACTCTTCCTTTTAATTTCTTAAATTCTAATTTTTCTCACTTTCTTGCACTGGAACGTGGGTTCTTAACTCCTTGAATATATTTTATATTAATCAAAAAATGTTACAGAATACAAATGCAGGTCCGAATAGCTAGTTGTTTCTACTGAAATCCTAATATGAGAAGCGGAGGTCTCCAGCAGGCGGTGCCCTGTGGTACGTTTTAGAGTAATACTTAACATTGTGCAAGACTTCTACGAGGGTTGAGGTTCAATGGAGGGGATTGGTTTTTCTTTTACTTTTTCATTCCCGACTTCTTCCTAGCCTTGAGTAACATTGTGAACAGCTTGCTGAGCTGCCAAAGAGTGTTCCCTATGCTCCGATGATGGTTCCAAATCCGGGGGAGCTTCTACAGCAGCCGGATGCCTAGGAGGGTTCATGGTCTGTTCAGTGTCCACTGATTTTATATGGGCATCATAATCAACCCATAGTATATCTTCAGGATAACACTGCCAGCAAGTTGCATCGTATTTTCCACAAAGAGTGTGCCTTTGCCTGTATAGCTGAATCTGCAGCAGGTAAGACGCTTGTGTGCAGAAAGGAGTCTTCCATAAAGACAGATCATTCCACCACCACCATTTCTGCACTAGCCCCAGTTTCTGATGCCTTTTCATAGCTGCCGGGCATGGCAGCAACTTCATCGCAGTTTGTAAGGGTATCAGACCAGCTATATGATATTAGAGAGTCTATCATTCCAACATAGAATACGTCAAAGATGTACTTTTTAAGCTGTCCAGGGTCCAATTATGATCTGGTCCTCTGACTGAGAGCTGAAGAGAAGTGACGAGTAAAAACTTGCATCTACTCCTTTGCCTTCGAGTGTATCCTAATCTTGCTTCTCAACTGGTCCATCAACCTTCCTCAAGGTTGATAGAGGGGTCTGTGAGCGACTGTTCCCCCAAACGTGCGTTGAACTCGAGTTTGTCTCCTCTTTGAAACTGAAAGTGAAGTTGCTTTCTATTGTTTCCACCAGGAGCCGCCTCCTGATCCATCTGGTGTTGGTAGTGAAGATTTGTATCCTGCCAAATCCCTCAGACGAGGACCATCAAAATTTGGCTCGGAAAGGTGTCAGGGTCACCTGACTTTAGGATGGTCATGGCACTAGCACCGAAGTTGGCATGGTCCATGAGGGTGTGCAAGCATACACAGTCAAGTTATAATATAATGCATAAGCAAGGGTCTTTCCCACAGAGAGTAGGCAACAAACATATTTTGTTCACTTAGTCCATTACATGAAAGCCGAACATAAATTCGATTGATTGTCTTCTAAAATTAATGATCAAGCTAAACTAACTGATATTAAACCTAAGCTGTCACTACAAAGGCTCAAAACAGGATTCAAGATACTAATCAAATAACCAAATGATGAAATAACTCAAGGCAACAGTATGTTGCCCTCCTCGGATGCATCAGTTAGAAGTATGATTTTTACACTTGGAGTTTAGTGATTTTCACCACACAACTCATGCCAAACCTGCTCCCTATCGGGTTACAGGACGATCTACCCAAATATGTGCAGGGGATTTGCCTTATGAGCCTCACCCTACACAAAGGTGCATAAGTTTGGGCTATAACCCCCAAACCAGAGTTCTGTTGGTCTGTCCCTAATGTGGCATACAAACTAAGGGTGCTCTACCTCAAAGGCTCGTCATGTGTGTGTCTAGGGTGTCATAAATTGATTCTCCTATCGGTCTTATCAAGTGAAAGGCCTAAATAAGATTAATCTACTCGTGCACAAGCAAATCTCTCATGAGCAGTCACTAAACAAACATGAATAAACTATAATCCAAGCATAAATCGCATAAATCTGTGATTACATCATAGGAGGGCTCAATTGAACCCTTAGTTTAGAAGATTAGCTCATGCTTAAGGCATGAGCTAGGGAAACTACAAAAGAAATGGAAAACAAAGCCATGAAAACAAGATAGATCAACAAACGCCAAGCTGATGCAGAATCTGCTCCTCCGAGAGTGTTCCTCATGCCCTCTGCTAATTTCTCCGTGTCCAACTCTCTTCTGATCGATTGAATATCTCAATCAGGTATAGGATAAGTTCTTGGTGCAATGGAAAATCGATCCTTGCAGTCTGTACTGAGCTGCAACACAAGTGAGGGATTATTCTGTCTTTGCAGCTGCAGATGGACCCGTGTATATTATTGGGCCTCAAACACCCTTCTTTTGTCCTCCAATGTTGTTAACTCCTGAAGATGACTGAAGAGGATTACCCTAAGTATCTTGTGGTAAAAGGGCAGATTTATCCTTGCATCCAAATGAGAGATATGCACCAAGAAAGGGGCAGTTGTGTCACTGCACTGTGATCAATACAAAATGTGGCATTTTCCATTATCTCACTGTTTGGCAGTGGATTCAGCATTACCTTCCTCCACATAAGTTGTAGTGGACGTCTTAACCTAGATCCTGGTGAAATTTCAGCTCAGTCCTCGTCTTGGTTGAAGAGATATGGCGGTTGTAAGGGCTTGGCATTCATTCTCAAGTTTTTGCCTGATTTGGTAAGAACACTTTTGCACCAACTTTGGTCATTTGCCAAATTTGTAGAAATGGTACCCTCCTTGCATTGTTGGCTTAATTTTGTACATGTTGTTGCACACGAGACCTTCCCATATGCCTAGATACATTTGAACCTTCAAAATGAATGGAATGCACATGAATGAAGGCACCTTCATGCCTTAGAATAATTCTGCAACGCATGTGCACTCTTTTACTGCATAAATATGCAGAATAGTGCTGCTTTGCTCCAAAACCTGTATAAATCACAAGATCATCAAATTAAGCATTAATCAAGGGAAATTGGTGATATAAGCCTAAATTTGTAAAGAAATGAATGCATAAATGCTACTAAAATAGCACCAAATCAAGGCTTATCAGTTACGACATCCATACGGCCATCATGCTCAATCCGGGGACATGGGAGGGAAATCAGCGCATGAGAAATTCGCGCACATGGCCTTGCTCTCTCAAGAAGTTCTTTTCCAAAGGAGGTTTTCATCCAAGCATCTCTCAATTTTCACTATATCTTTATGGATCCTTGTAGCCATGATCCCGGACCATACACAGCCACTATAATCAAGAAATGTTTTATTTTCAATTTTTTCTTTCTTTTTCTTTACCATTTTTTCTCTATATTGTTTTTTAGTCTTTTTACTATATATGACTTAACAACATGTAAATAAATCATGTAAGCTCGTACAAAGACTAGAAACAAGTAAATATCTAGAAGATCTGATCTTGAGCTATGAAGAGGAGCATTTGAATGTAAAATGGCCAAATGCAAGAGATATGAGGAAGATAGGGTACCTTGGCTCAAAATTTTGAAAAGAGGCATAATTTACTATCAAACGAACTACAATTAATTCCCTCTCCCCCATACATAGAACCTTTCTTCTACCAAAGAAACTTGAAAGAAAAAGCCAAGACTTTATAGTGAAATCTATGGGCTAAAATAGGAATATATGCATTATGCGGTGCTTAAGGGTGAAACAAGGTTAGATTGATGGTTAGAGCTCATGTTCTAGACAACCCAATACTCTAATATTCATAAGAGGGATATTTAGGGGTGTAGGACATAGTTTAGGGTTAAATAAGGCATGGTAAAGGACATCTTCCAAAAGAGAAAGCTAAGGAAAGGGTAACTCAAAGTGAATGGCCTATCTTATGAAGAATGAACAAAAACAACCATGATCCTTGCTCAAACTGATTGAAATCTTTGCATATTTACTCTTAACCTGCAAAAAAAACTAATCACTCATATTTTAAAGAATTCATATCAACTAATATGGTGAAACAGAATGCAAAGTACTAAAATTTCAAAATAAACTAAAGCAAAGTAAATCTACCCTATTTCAGATAGTCGCTGGGTAAGTACTACTCACGTGGTGCCAAAGAAAGGAGGAATCATAGTGGTAGAGAACAAAGAAGGTTAGTTAGTTCCAACAATGGCGCAAACTTAAGGGGTTTGCATTAATTACATAATGTTTAATGAAATTATCATGAAAGATCACTTCCCTCTACCTTTCATTATTCAAGTTCTTTAAAGATTAGCTAACAATTTTTTTATTGTACACTTAAGCACACGCCTGGCTCTGAACTACAGAGAAGATATTTAACTAAACTCCTATTCCAAATGAGCCTACATATATATTAAATCAAAAATTAATTAGTTGGAATATATTCTACGAAATTAGGAAGTAGCCAGAGTATTCTACCGAACTAAAAACAATATGGTGACTTAAATCACATGTTCTTTATATTTACCTTACCCTTTCACATCTAAAACTAGATAAACACATGAACAGAGAATTTACTCGGTTGCAGTGGGCTGAGACGAACCAGAACAGCTGGCTCATGGCTCAAGATGAGGCTGCATTGTCATTACTGTTCATTAGCTGTTAGAACTCTTTTTGGTAATGTTACAGCAGGATTTGTATAAATAGATGTAAACGAAGAACGAGAAGTTTTTATGGAAAGTCAGTTTAATACATTAGTTCTTGCAATTACATTCTAGTCTCAAGGGTTTGATTCTCATCTATCCAACGAGTTTAAGCAATCTCTTTACTTTCAATTCAATACAACATAGGTCGAAAGGCCAAGCCACGTTATCGAAGTATAATGGATTCCATCCTCACAGAGCCGCTGGAATCTACTGAATCAGAGGGCGAAATCTCTTCCATCAGTGGTTATTCTAGACCCGTGACTCGTGCTCGCTCCAGGGATCTTAACAAAGTGGTATCGGAGCCAACATTCGTCTCTCCCAATACCACAATGCCGAAAGAAACTACTATCAACACAAGCCCTCAGTTGTTGGAGGTCCTCTAGGAATTGGCCTGCTTGGTCCAGTGCCAAGAGCAATCCACCCATCGACAGGAGGCCTTTGAACAGTGCGTCCTCTTGGCCATTACGGCCATTTCTACAGGAAATGGTGGGGTCACCTCGCCACCACCCACAACTCCGGAATCTAGTCTCATTGCTTCCACGAACATTCAGCCAATTGGGGCGGGTGGCACCACTGGGCCTCCGGCCCTCAACCCAACCCCGTTGGATCTTGTTACTGGCGGGTTATTACCAAAGGCAACCGCCATCTTATGATTCGATACCCTCCAACCCTTGGAAACCCCCGACGTATGCAACCGCACTTGAAGACCCTTGGCAACCTCCTTCTTAGACTTGGCCCTAGGGTCATCCCTCCACTCTAGGTATCGTCCAAATCTGCGTGCTGAAGATTGGTACGAGGGACCCGCAGGTGTTCCAGCTAATGCTGGATATCCTACTGGCTATCAGATCTGGCCGGTCTGCTGGGATTTTCCTTCCTTTGCCAGCGGCTACAATGCAGAGGGATGGCTTATCCGGTGTACCTCGTATTTTGCTCACCAATGCATTCCCCCAGAGGAAAAGGTGTCCTACGCATCTTATTACCTCATGGACGATGCCCGACAGTGGTAGTTTTCTCTTAGCTAGCGCCGCCCGGCTTACGATGGTATGAATTCTATTTTTATTTCTGGCAGCAATATGCACCGCCCGGACTGACTGATCCTTTGACTGATTAGGCTTTCTTAAAGCAAACATCTTCCATCGAAGATTTAAATCGTCGGTGGAACGATTTGGTGGCAACCTTGGTGGGGCACGTCAACCCTCTCATGAAATTGGTCTTATACATTCGCGCCCTGGAGCCCTGCATCGCCTTCGGCCTTCGGCTACTTCGAACCCAGACAATCTATGAGGCCATGTACATGGCTCGCGAGGTACAACATAAGATTTCTCTCTATGCTCAGTATCCCTTATTGGTAGTTGCTCCTGTTGCAGGAAACCATCAATTACCGGCTCGTCGCCCCACATACCGCTATAGCCCCCCAATTGGGCTGCTCAGAATGCTGAGGGCTTACACCAGCGAAAATCGCTCAACATCAATCACAGGGTTTGTGCTTCAAATGCCATCAGTGCAAAAGCCTCTTATGTATTGAGGTCATTTGCGACGACATCGAGGAGGACGACGAGTTGGGCGATGGAGATGAGACCCCGATCGAAATCTCGATTCATGCCATCATAGATGTTCCCCCGCCAAGACAATGCAGGTCATCGACCGAATCCACTCCCATTAGTTGAACTTCCTCATCAACTCCGGCAGTACCCATTGCTTCCTAGACTCCTCCTAAGTAGTGGAATGGGGGTTGCTTCGACATTCGCCTCGATCTACCTTGGTCATGGTCTCCAATGGGGCCGCCATCTCAAGCCCGGGCTACCTCACCCACATTTCAGTGGTCATCGGTACATGTATCTTCCAATTAACACTTAATCTTTCACGGCTTGGTTGTTTTGCTACAGTTCTAGGGGTCAATTGGCTCCGCAGTCTCGGCCCAGTCATCTGGAATTTTGAGCAGCAGTAGATGTCCTTTGTGTGGCGTAATCAGCCCGTGACCTTAGTCGGTGTCCATGCATTACCACAAGCCAAGGAGTTAGCCTCTCTTACTGTGGTCACCACGCTAGCTGATTTGCTCCAACAATTTCGTGGTATCTTCATTCAGCTGGTAGGGTTGCCCCCCTCTCGCTCGTGTGACCACCGAATCATCCTTAAGCATGACTCAGACCTTGTAAGCTCTCGGCCGTACATATACCCCCATGGGAAGAAATCTGAGATTGAGAAGCTTTGCAATGAACTACTGTCCATGGGTGGATATGGCCGAGAAACTCTCACTTTAGCTCGCCTTTATTATTGATTCGTAAGCCTGATCTTTCCTAGAGAATGTGTATTGCTTACCGCGCTGTTAATTCCTTGACTGTGAGAGAGGTTCCCCATTCCCATCGTTGAAGAACTGCTTGAAGAATTAGGAGTCGCCCACATATTCTCCAAACAAGACCTCAAAGCATTCGCATGGAGCCATCCTCAATGCCCCTCGTTGCCTTTCAAACCCTAATATTCATAAATTTCTCCTTATTTTCTTCGATGATATACTTATTTACAGAACTTCATGGATTGATCATCTTGAGCACCTGAAGCTTAC
>JAOYMZ010037315.1:0-15688 GCA_025802335.1 Pinguicula primuliflora | reverse complement strand
AAAAAATAGTTAATTATATATAAGAAAAAAAATATTTAATTAAAAAATATTTAATTCGGGCTTCGGGACTGTCCCGATCCCGTCCCGAAGACCGAAGTTCCGAACTAATTCCAGGCAAATCCCGAACCCGAATCCCAAATGCTCACCTCTAACTCTAACTGCATATGCAATATCAGGCCTAGTGTGTGATACATAGATTAATTTTCCCACCAGGTATTGATAGCATTCTCGATCCACACCCTGAGCACCATCCACTAATCTGAGGCCACGATTAGGAGTCATGGGAGCATTAACAGGTCTACTCTCAAGTAATTCTATCTCTGTCGGTAGGTCAAGTATATATTTTCTTTGGTATATACAGATCTCAATCATCGATATCATCACTTCAATCCCAAGAAAATATTTCAATTGCCCTAGATCCTTATTTCAAATTAATTAAATAATCTCTTCTTCAACTCACTCATCTCAGAAGCATCATTCCCGATAATAATCATGCAGTCAACATAAATCAACAAACAGGTTATGTTCTCCCTCTCTCTTTATGAACAAAGCATTACATGAATTACTTTGCTCATATCCATATCTTCTCATGGTTAGCGTAAATCTACCAAACCATGCACGAGATGATTTGCTTCAATCCATACAGGTCCTTCTTCAACTTCCACACCTCTCATGCTCGAAAGTCATGTGAGAATCGAGGTGATCTCTCCATATACTCCTCCTCCAGATCTCCATGTACGAACACGTTCTTCACATTAAACTGATAAAGGGGTCAATCCTTATTAGTTACAATAGAGAAAAAGGCTCTAATAGTATCAATCTTGACCACAAGTGAGAACATCTAAGAATAATCTATTCCATAAGTCTGTGTGTAGCGTTTAGGTACCTGCCTCGTCTTATACCACTCAATGGAATCATCAGCCCTCCTTTTAATCATGAACACCCACTTGCATCCGACTGGATGCTCATCAGGTGGTAACCATGTCTTTTCCAACGTATGATTCTGTCTCAAGGCCTCCATCTCTGTCTCCATCCAAGCAGGAATAGCCATCGCCTCAGCTACATTCCTCGGTATCTTTTTACTATAAATGCTACCACAAATTTCTTAGCAGACTCAGACTTTCTCTGCCTAAACAGGGTGACCACTGGACTTTTTACCTGGAATATGATAAGGTGAATACTTTCTCGTTGTAATCCCTTTAGTACTCATAGGAGGTAGAACCCGAGTGGGTTCGGTGAATGACAGCCTCGTGGATTATAATTCTCGATCTCCATCTCAACGATAAAAGATAAGGACTCATTCAGCATCAACAACTAAGCAGTAAACAAACTCTGTATACTTGGGAACTCTGTTCTAGATGGCAGTGACCTAAGTCGCCAAGGCATGTTGCCAACCCTCAACACCCGCTTCCGCCAGTCTTTGGCCTGGATATGACGACTGCCTGTGTGTCGCTTAGCCACCACCTAGGTGACCTCCAGCCCCTGGCCATCGAGGATCCACCCTATACTTTCTCGAATACTACCTGGGGAGAGACATGAAGTGGCTTAGATAAATGAACCTTCAGAGTCTACTTCCCACAACCACACCCCCACCGCACGATCAACACGAGAGAGGGATGCATTGAATCATACCATGATCCCCGAGTAAACAATAATGGTTAAGTAATAGCGAAACACCTTTCGTGATTCCTATAACCTCGTGATAACTTCATAGGCAATTGCTTTAATAGGCCACGGTATCGGCCGCAGATCACATTTCTTTTTCGTAAAACCTATTTGTATAATATATTCATGATTTTGGTATTGAGAATATTGTCTTACATAGATTTGAGAAATAATTATAAACAAACTTATATGAAAATGTGGCGCTCAAATTAATCATCTTGGGCTCAATATTTTAATGAGAATAATCGACATCTTACTTATAAGTTGGCCTATACACTCACTTGAACGTACGAGATCTGAGCCCAGATAAGGGGGTCTGTTTTCTAAAATGATATCAAAGCGGACGATCTGGACCTGTGCTTGATTTCGAGTGAAGTTCAGTACAAATTGACCCCATAGGGGTGTCTATAGGGGGTTTGACACAAATTTAGTCATTGTTTGTTGAGACATTATTTCAAAGGTACTTCTAATTGTTTCTTAAAAAATTCCGAGTATTAATCATATTTTAGTATAAGTTTTAATAGGTTTATCTCGTCGCAATTGAGGGGAATGTTTGTAGGGTTGTCAAAGCATCCGTCAGACACCACCGTCTGCACAATTCGTCTGCCGAGTGGTGTCTGACCGTCATTGCCTGATAATGTGATGGATGCAGATACAGACCCTCAACGATATCCAACCAGCATATGTGAATGGAATCCATCTACAATGACCAACTCTGTCCAATTTTTTTTCTTTAATTAATTTTTAATATATTATATTTAATTATTTATAAATAATACACTATTTATATATTCTAATGCAAATTATTATTTACATTATTTCTATCATAGCCACATAAGAAGAGAAAAGTGACTTCTTTAAAGTTTGTAAGTTAATCACTATTCAACTTTATTAGGTGTGGATTGTGTTTTTTCATGCCATAATTATATTATCATATTCAATTGTTGTGCTCATTATTTAGTTTCAAATATTTTTTTTTGTTGAGGGTGAATTATTTGCTAAAATTTTAATCAATAATCATCCACTTCATGTAACTTTGTGTTGAATGCCACATAATTCTAATTGATCAATAATCATTGCCAAATTATTACTCCTTCATAGTTTTATACAATACGAGATTGAGATTATGGTATTATGCACTCATTACATATCATCTCTTATATTATTGATATTTTGATTTTTTTTAATGTTGAATTTTTATCTTACAACATATAATATTTATTCTCTTTGGTTTATTATATTTTGTGCAAGCATGTCTCGGTTTAAACTTTATAAATTAATAATATAACTCAAAAAGTTAATCAACTATTTTTATACTGGAAATTAATTGATGTGGCTCTATTTAATATAGAAAATTTAAAAAATAAAAAATAAAAAATAAAATAAAAAAGAGAAGGCATATACTCCACCTCCCCATAAGGCGGTATATGTACATGTCTAGATATGAACGTGAATGACACTGATTGTAACATATACGCAAACCATGAAAATAATAGCATATATCCAAGTCTGAAGAATTTTGGATTACGGGCATCCCTCCCTATTGTTGGCAGATACGATAAAAGCAAAGCATCCCAGCTTCCATTGACACGGGGCACCCGCTCTTCGCCATAGTGCAGAGCGAAAGCGAGAGAGCGTGGTGAAAAGATGGTTGAGGAATCTGAGAAGAGGTTTGAGGCGATGATGAACAAGCTCTGCAACAACGCTCCTCCAAAATCTGACGGGAAGAGGTATTTACTTTCCTGTGCCGTAAGATTAGATTTCGGCCCCATAAATTCGGCACCGTCGGGACCTTAAAAAAATTGTTACTTTCCTTGAACAGTTTCTATATTCAAATTCGGCATCTTGTAAGTATGCAATTCGATTTCATTGCTGTACAATTTCGGCTATTTGATTTTTCTGCGTTACTTCGTTTGATTTGAAATCGAAATGCTTTTGCGTACTTAAAGTGTGAGCATTGACAGAGCTCGATTTCTCTTCCGTAGAGTTTATAATGTAGTATTATTTCACAAGTTTACGCGGAAGTTCGCTGTTTGTGATTTCAGAAGCATTAGTTTCTCTCATTTGTATCTCTGAGCTATTGCACTTGTTCCTGTTCGAGGATGCAGTATATATGAAACCCCATCTTTAAGTAGCAAAAAGCGGCACCATTCATCTTTACTAGGGATGAGCTTAGCGGGTAATGTGCTTAGCGAATCACTCGGCTCGTTGCCAGGGTCGATTGAATCAGATCGAGATCCAATTTGCAGGCCTTGGGATCGAGATGATTTTTTTAGGAGATTATCAACGTTCAAATCGATAACCTGGTTTGCAAAGCCACAGGTCAAGAACTCAGCCTTTCTTGTTTGTTACTCTTCTCTAATAAATTTGTAAACAGACCTCCACCCACCCACAGCACACACTTACATACACATGAAGTTTTGAAGTAGGTCCTACATCATGCAGGTTGTGAGCCCATTGGAATGTGCTAGGAGAGGTTGGATTAATGAAAACATGGACACAATCGCTTGTGCCTCATGTGGTGCACGCCTTCTCTTTTCTACTCCATCAGCTTGGTCCCAGCAACAAGGTAAGTCACCTTTTTATCTCTAAGTATTTTTTTGGTGAGTTCTTCTCCTGGAAGACATGAAAGTGTATAATGGATCATACCTCGTCATCCCAACTTATTCGGTTTAATGTGTAACCAGTTGAGAAAGCAGCTATGGTATTCAGCTTGAAATTGGAGAGTGGCCATAAACTAGTATGCCCTTGGACTAATAATGTCTGCACAGAAGAGCTTGTTCACTTCCCAATTGTATCACAAGATCGTTTGGCTTTGGATTACAAAAGACGAATTGTTTCTCTGTCACAACTGATGGCCCTGCCAGTTATTTCACCTGTTTCCATTGACAAGACAAGAAGCTCTCAGCTGGTTGAGTTTCTACGAGAACCTTCAGTTTTAGGGTACAACATACCTCTCGAAAACTATAACATAGAGATCCTAGGTGGTTTACCTGGGTCAACTTCGTCTCTGTCCTATTATCAGGTTTGATAGATTTCTTAACCAAAGACTCTTGCCTAGTTATCAATTTTTTCTTGCCTGAAAGAGAATAGTTCCGTAGACAGCTCTTGTTTTCGCAATAATCTATGGTCTACTGTGTGTCACTTACTGATGTGGTGCAATATAAGTCCTAACAAATTACTGTAATGGCCGAGTACTCAGGACTCATGCCTACCTCATGTCATATATCCACTAATGCAGATTGGTGTAGTGAGCTTAATTATATAGTTGTGCGCCCAGACCTGCCCACAGGGGTGGGGAACTTCTAAGAGACTCTGATTTTCTAATTGCAAATAATGTCCGTTATGTGCACGGGAGATTTAGTCCAAGAAAGTTTTAACTCAAGATTAGATCATTTGAATCCCCCTTTCCCACTCGGACTAGAACTTCTCTTTATTAAATAGACGTAGCTATTTAAATTGGTGCCGCTATTTAGCACTATCTGTTTTCTTGAAAGAAGTATTTTTGCGTGCTACGAGTACCAACGTTAAAGCAGTTACTGTACAATCTTGATCGCAATGACTAAAGGAAATATGCAGGTACAAAAGTTCATTAGTTTGTTGGGCTGGGAACCATATCTGTTACCGTATACAGTTGACTTCAAGGACGGGCAACATCACTGTATCAGAGATGCCACACAATCACAGAATCAGAAAATACATGTCTATTCTCTCTGTGTTAGCGATGACACCAGTCCTTCTAGTGAACTCCAGCTTGATCCTTGCTCTCTTATTCTGCACTGCAAACTGTGCGGGGCGAGTGTTGGATTATGGGCTTTCAACAATATCCCCCGACCTCTAGAATACATAAGATTTGTTGGGCATTCAGAAGTTAGTAGTAAAAGGTGTTCAGACACTGATGATGCCAGTTTCCGAGAAGGCTCTTCCGGTGAAGTGACCGATAAAAATGCTTTTGCTACTTCTTCGACGTCAATAAATTTCACCATTGCAGGTGGTCCTCCACCAGCAATGCTAGATTATTCTGCAAACATATCTTTACCCGTCATCAAGCGGAATTTGAGAGCACAATTTGCAATAGGAGCTAGAGACAAGGATCCCTTGACAATACAGAGGCTAACACATGTGGAAGAGGGCCAACAGATACCAAACATTGAAAATAGTCATCTACAAGAAGCTTCAGAAATCCCTCTGCAAAATATCTCTGCCGAACATATATCAGAAGAAGATCGTACTGTTGCTGCATATTCTGTTAATGGTGGAGAGAGTGAGTCTAGTAGAGATGAGATGGCTGAGACTGAAAAGTCTGGACAATGTAGCAGCAAGTCAGGTAATTGGCTAGATAACCCACACTGAAATATCTTCACTGTGTTTAGAATGAGTGAGATCTCATTTCTCTGTTCTATGTTGATTGATATTTCTTTTGTTTGAATTGAAATTTCATGACCAATTATATCCCCATCCATCTCTAGGTTGTGTTTCTATCTTGTATTTAAATACCTTTGGTCAGTAACTAAAAACAGAGATACGTTAAATTTTTCATCATTCAAGTGCAGCTTATGATATGTTTTCAACTGATTGAATTTCAGGAAGGAATTTTATCCCTCCCTGCATAAGCTCATCAGTATTTTGGAACATGAACCAGCTTTAACTGAAATCTGTTTAATAAAGTCCTGGGATTTCCTTTAATGATTGAACTAATAATTCATGCTAATGTGCCCCAGAATTTTATATTGCCTACTCCAGCACAATTGTTTCTGCATGTTGATAATTTCTGCAAATTTTTTGACGATCTGTCATTACAGATGAGGGATAAAACTGTTCTGTTTTGATATTTCAGGTGAGACCGACAAACTTCCATCGATATTCTCATCATCGGAATTTGATCCAATCAGACACCACAGGCACTTCTGTCCTTGGATTGTGTCAGCAGGCAAATTTGCTCCCGGATGGCAACATGCATTATCGGCTTTAGAGGGAGGAAAGGTGCTTAACAATTCGGCTGATACCTACTTGATTGAGGTAAAGCAGTAGTTATCATAACTATTTACCGTCCAAAATCACAATATTATTATCTTATTCCAGTACAAAGGTCAAGGAACCTATATTTGTATAAAGTATTCCACGACAAATGTATGAACCCGGAAAAAATTCCCTGCACATTGGCATCCATTTTTCCAATCTTCAATCCTTTATCTTTAGATGTTAATTGTTATTTCTCCTCATCTGTTCATGCTAACCATCACTGGCTGCGGTCGCTATTGTAAATGTAAGTGCTTATCCATAATTGAAGTTACCTGCTGTAGAAAAGCAATATATCATGACTTAGAATTTGCTTACAGGTTTCTCTCTTTCTGGTAGCATTATGTCTTCTCATTTTTAATGTGCTACATCTGTATCATCTGCGCCACTTTGTAGATTAAACATACTATCAATCACGTAATCAATCAAAAATGCTATACACCACTCCCTTTGCACACCTCCACACCACCTCCCTCTCACATTCATGCACGGTAGGCTCCCCACACACCAACATGCGTGTGTGCTCACTAATGGAGTTGTGGAGGTGTGTTTGAAAAGGAGGTGGTGTATATCATTTTCTCGTAACCTCTAGTGCAGTTCCATCTTTACCTCATCTAAAGAGTTCTGTATCCCTTGACATATTTCCGAGATTTACCTTTTTGAGCAATGTGCTGTTAATGTGGTGCAGGTGGATGATCCAGTTACCTCTGTTAGAGAACTGTTCACATCTCCAAATAAGAAAAAGAAGGAATGATGCTGTTGGGGACATTCGTTCCTCGATGTCAACATTGGAGACTCAAGCTTGTATGGTCAAGTCAACTGAGAAATGTACATTGTACGGGCAATGGTGATCTTTACAACATTCCCCAACTTACATGGATAACTTATACAGAAAAAGCTGTAATTTGAAGACCTCTAGTTAGCTTTTTGTTATTGCTACTTCAATGTTCTTGTTCACAGAATGGATGATGAAAGATCTCTAGTTATTGCCATAATAATAACCGCAGCCGATAATCTTCATTGTAATTATAACAGGCTAAGACTATAAAGCCCCTGCAATGCAATGAGTAAAGAGTGATGCTATTCGTACAAACAGGAAATCGAATTTTAAACCGAATTTGGGTAAAATGACAAAAATATCCCCCACAAAGCACGCTTCGGCCCAGGGGTTATTTTTGTCCTTTCACTGCATTTCGGTCGGACAATTCGCTTTGCTGGTAGACAAAAAGCATTTCCCATGAGTAAATGGATTAAAAATCCTAGAGTAGTGCAAGACTCTGAAACAGGGTATGATGTACATTAGTAAATGTAAACCCATAGTGGCTGTTTAGAACGACAGAGCAAGTAGAAGCTCTGGGTTGTCAATATCGTATCAGAAGCATAACTTATATGTTGGTGCCACAATCAACTTTTCTGGAATATAGAACTAAGAACTGATAGGGATTTTGATGTGGAGACAACTTCATCGACGTAGTACAATCCAGTCCGTTCAGTGCCACGCCAAAGGATTTCCTTCGTCTAAATATTCTACCATACACAGAAAGAGGGATACATGAGTACGACAATATTTAATTGCTTCGTCACATGACTAATGGATAGTAACTTATGAGATAAATCAGGAATATATAAACAATTGGATAATTTGAGATTTGGAGTTATCTCAATTATCCTAGCACCATCCACAAGTAATAGTTCTCCATTAGCCGTCTGGATACTTTTTTTCGGTGATCCTTCCTCCCACACAAATCATTAATATCATACGTC
Source organism: Pinguicula primuliflora (assembly GCA_025802335.1). Classification (NCBI taxonomy): domain Eukaryota; kingdom Viridiplantae; phylum Streptophyta; class Magnoliopsida; order Lamiales; family Lentibulariaceae; genus Pinguicula; species Pinguicula primuliflora. The sequence continues at coordinate 7,240 of JAOYMZ010037315.1, read as the reverse complement.
ACCATATCCGTTGTACCACAATCAAAGATTCACTTCTTGTTTTTCTCCATGGAACTATAAACACATGAATTTACAGCCCTCACATCAAAATCATCAATATCCCCAAAACACTCCTCTGGTAAATATCTTGATGCAATAGGTATAGAGGGACAAGGGGGTAATTTTGCCCCCTTGCCTTTATACCTGTCGAACCCACGTGGTGAGACTCATGACCGCGAGTCCAGTACTGTGCCTCTTCATTTTCCGCAATTCAGCCTCTGCCATTTCGTCTGTCTCCATCCCAGTCGACTCTGCTCATGATGTAATTAGCCATACCTCCACTGGAAATCACTTACTGGTGCACGGGTTGTCGCCTCACGATGCCCAGTGCAACGAACCATGCTCCTCCTCCTCCTGGTCGACACCTTCTCCAACAGCCACTGTTCCCTGGAACTGGCCACCCCCATACCTCCTGTTCGCTGGGTGATTGGCCGGATAGCCAACCAAATGGTAACACTCCTTGATATGCCCTAATATTATGCAATTGTCACACTTTTTTCGGAATGACGAGCCGGTGGCTGAAATCGCCCCGTCTGACCTACGACCACTGTAGTATCGGGTCGATTCAGGGCGTCGGGTTTGGTATGGTCGGTTCTGAGGCATCAGTTTGGAGTTTCCGGGTTGGGCTCCACCCGACCTGCTGAAATTTACCCCGTCTGAGTCTGAACTAGGCCCGTGGATTACTGTCTCTAATTGGGTCAAAGTTATTGGGGCGCCACATGATGATTGGGCCTCGGTTTGGGTCTTCTGAACAGAAAGGCCTGAGCCCCCAGGCCCATAATCTGATGGCTTGTCTCAACAGATGTCATCGCCAGGTCGAGGATTTCCCGACGAGCAGCCTCGAAACGGATTGTTGCATATGCTTCGTCAACCTTTGGCAATGGTTTTTCTTCAGGATATCCCAGACAATTGGATCAAAGATTTTGTCCAAGCCAGATACAAAAGTGAAAAATCGATCCTCTGATTGTATTAGATTGTATTCCATAATGTCATCTTCATGTTTCATCGGGTTAGGTCTCCTCCAGTCTATCTCCATCCACAGGTTATTGGATAAGCTGTAGTATTCTTCGATACTAATATGATTTTGGATCAATATGCCCGCCTTCGTCTTCAAATTGAAGATTTGATGGATATTTTCTCCTACCTTAAATGTCTTCTTTAGCGTCCTCCATAAGAGTTCGGATGTGGGAAAGTGAATGTACTGCAGAACAAAAATGTGATCCATATTGTTTGTGAGTCATGAGAACACATGTAAATCTTTCTTCTTCCATGCTTTGTATGTTGGATCAGTCTCAGCTGGTGGTTTTTCCATTAGTAACTCGTATCTTTCATGGTCCCCAATTGCAACCTCCATAAGCCGAGTCCAAAGGGCATAATTGTTGTTGTCCAGTTTGACTTCAATCTTTACATCGGGCTGATTCCCATCGAAAGATGATGCCCCAGATTGTTGCTCAATAATTGTTGCCAACTGTTGTGAGAGAGGCTTGGTGGTTTCTGCGAATGCTAACGGCTCTCCCATACTCAACGGTCGGAATGTCAGCCGAAGAATTTACACGGTAGATGACAAAAGCTTTAGGGATGAAAATTCTCCCTCAGATACCATATTGAATAAATATATTTGTAATATAGACAAGAGATACTTAGAAATATGAAGTTAATAAAAGCGTAAACTTTCATTAACTGATATGACTACTTACAAATGTCACTAGATTTCTAAGTCAAAGAAATCCCACCAGATGAGGAATTTGTGGGTGAACTTTTGTCATCTTCATTATTTTTTCATAAGTAATGTCGTTTAGAGGATTTGAACTATTGACCTGTGACTGTGAGTGCAATTTTCACTCTCATAACCATTAGGTCAATCCCTCTTTACTTGTCATCTTCATTATTGTTTTGCCACCACAAGAGAGGGATTTGTGGGTGACTTTTTTGTCATCTTCTTTATTGTTTTGTCACTTTCTTTGATCATATCTTCACGTGCACTTTCTAACAATACTTTCTAACAATAAATCGGTTAGACCGACCCGTCCGGCCGTCTCTTTGGTAACCTCTACCTCCAAGTACACTCCCTCTAGACCCTAGTCTTACTATTTTTAATTAAAAATCGATGATACGGGGTTATACGTTATAATAATTTTTTTGGTAATGTTTGTACAAGAATAAGAGTATGATAAGCTAGCTACTAGCCTAGAGTTTGGGCAATCCGGTATAAAACATCATCCAACGCCATGAAATATACAAATAGGAACATAGTTAAGTTCTTGGCTTCGTATTGCGATTTCCTCTTTGGGTGACTGGAAAAATCTGCATGGAGAAGAGCAAGAAATATGTTACAATAGAATTTACCTGCTCCTGAAGACGAAAGCCCTACAATTCATTCATCAACTCCACTTGATCCCAGTAATCCACAGTTGGTGATCGCCACTTTGGAGTATGGCCGGTTGAAGCCTCTTTCGGCCACAACAGCCCTCTTGTCTCCTATCAGCTTCGCAACCCTTACAAACACAAAAGTCGCACTCTCTCAGCTCCAGTAGTGACAAGCAAAACAAAGGCTAAACTAACGACGAAAGAAAGGAGAGCCACACTATAAGGCCACATTTGGTACCTAAAATGTATCTATTGATATGTTACTCACGAACTTATAAGTTAATGTCGTGATTGTTTAAAAGCGGAATTTTTTTCAGGTGCCAAACTTACGATGTCGGATTATTGGTACGGTGCCAAAATTTAATCTCAGCCGTATTATCTGTGTCTGAACGGCTAAGATCATTTCACACAGATCTTACGGTTGAGATTAGATTTCGACACTGTACCAATAATTCGACATCGTAAGTTCAGCACCTAAAAAAAATTTGATAAGTTCAGTCCCACATTCCCATCTTTTTTTGGGTAGCTAAGTTGAAAAAAATACTCTAACTTCAATATTCTAAAAATTTTACAGTCCCAATTAATTTGGAAAAAAATTGACTTTTGTTTGAACTCAAACATCTTAGTCAATTACGAAGACTTCGTTCTCCCCCATCCCCTTTTACAGTCAAGTTGTCTGACTTGGCGTCGCGTGTACCTGAAATATGGAGACGACGAGTTTTCCTGCACAGTCTTCACTCCTCGGATTCTCTCCACAACCTCCATTCCATCGAGAACCCTACCGACGACCAACGCCGACGAATCAAGCTCCGGTGTATCTCTAACTGCGATTGCGAACTCCGTACCGTTCGGTTCCGATCCGATTTCCTCTTCGTCAATCACAAGCTTCCCGCCGCGAGCAATCAGCTTCATTTTCGGCGGTGGCTTAGCTGGATTCCTCACGATTAGGCTCACGCTCCTGCTCACGTTCTTCACCTTGCAATCGGAATCGGTCGCCGCGGCGTTCTGTTTCTCCCACTCCTCCAGCAAACTGTTCACTTTTGACGAATTGCTCCCCGTCTGCCTCACGAGCTCTGCGTCAACGCCGAACGACCGGAGGCCGCCGTGCTGCACGTAGCTCGGTAGGATTTTCGCGAACTCTTTTCTCCGGTAACTGATGCCTAATCTCCCGCTCACCAGATCCGCGAACCTCGCGGCGCCAGCGGGGACGGCGTCCCCGTAAAGTCCGATGATGATCCTCCCGATCGGCTCTCCGTCGATCGAGATATCGAGAAATGCTCGATCTGTGGGAGTTGCCGGTTCGGCACAGCCGGATTTAACGTTGATCGTGTCGGCTCTGATTGTCGGCGGGTCTTTTAGGTTAATCAGCTGCAGAAGAAGCAACGAAGAAGAAGTGAAATCTCTTCGCCTCCATCTCAATGTTGGATTCGTGCTGCCATTCCATGGTGTTGAGCATGACGGCGGGGCCAATTTCGCCGGCGTTACCGGACTCTGATGCAGAATTCGAGCCGAGCAGTACATTGAGATTGGGATGGGGATGGGGATGGGGATTGGTAGTAAATTAGTAGAATTCATTCATACTTGCATCGTCTCTTGAGGGAATGGATAGCAGGAGGCCGTTTTGGATAAGATACCAGTAAGGAGTAAGGACCTTTCACGAGCAGCCGATGAATTATTACTATTTTTTGTTGGTAAAAATTTTTCGGCAAGGTTTTCGAATTGTAATCCTCATATGGTTATACAGGAATTTAAACGACTCTGTTCGAGTAAAATTGAGGATCCTCACCCTAAGTGATCAGGGTCATTTAGTATAAGCAGGAATTCGAACAAAACGAAGTTAGTATAAGTGGGAATTCGAGAGGACGAATCTAATCGGTACCTAAACGGCCTAGTCGACCACCTTTTTCACCTGAAACTGACTGACCTATTGTGTGATCTCATCGTGAGAAGATAAGACTGGGCAGCAAATTTTGTTTTCGCTTCTGTGACTCCAAATCAACGAAGAGACAAGTTCTCTATTTTCCAAGCTGGCTATCGGAAACTTCTCCATCCATTGATTGGCGCCCACACTTATGACATAAAGCCTGATGTCATTCCAAGTCCCTATATATACTTACTTACATATACATCTCATATGTATATTTACACATCATCCTCATTCCACGCAAACATACTAAACAACATCTCAGTTCTTCAAACATGGATGCTTTCGAAGACGTAGTGATCGTTGGTGGTGGAATTGCTGGGCTCGCGACATCTTTAGGACTTCACAGGTACAAACTACAGGACACACTCAGATACATAAAGACATGGTTCGAAAAACATCTTCAAATACTCAACAATTCGTGTGTTTTTGGTTTGTGTTTATTAGATTGGGAATCCGCAGTTTGGTTCTTGAGTCTGCAGAAAGCCTTAGAAGCAGCGGATTCGCCTTTTCAATGTGGAGAAATGCTTGGAAAGCTGCAGATGCGTTGGGCATTGGAGACATGCTCAGGGACAAACACATAAAGCTAAGAGGGTAACACAAATTTATGAATGAACGTTAGGTGTTGAATATTACGTGTCGAATAAATGAATTATGTGCATTATGACGGTCAAATCTAACTGTTTGGATAACAATCTCGACGGTTATCATTAGAATTAAGAAAATAATTCATTTATTCGTCACTTACTCTATCATCCTATCCTTACATGATACAATTTGTGAATTTATAGAGTCGTCACCACATCAGCAAATTCGGGTCTCTTAACCTCAAATGTACCATTTGGAGCTATGGATTCACAGTAAGTAAAGTACTCAGGCATTGTAGAGTTTGTCTCATCTCTTATTAAGGGGTATCTAACTGTTTAGCAACATGTTCAGGGATTCCAATGAGGTCCGTTGTGTGAATAGAAAAATTCTTGTTGAAACAATGGAAAGTGAACTCCCAAAGGGCACCATAAGGTATTCCTCAAAGGTGGTACGGATAGAAATCGATGGTCATCTAAAATCTATTCATCTTGCTGATGGGGCATGCATAACAACAAAGATCCTGATTGGATCTGATGGAGTGAATTCTGTGGTGGCCAAGTTTCTCGGCCTCAGCAAGCCACTTTTTGTGGACCGCGCCGCGGTTAGAGGGATGTTACGTTATGATGCAAAGCATGGGTTCGAGCCAAATTTCTTGCAGTTCTTTGGAAAAGGGGTCAGATTTGGAGTTGTACCCTCTGATGATCAGTCCGTGTACTGGTTTTTCACCTGGAGTCCTTCTCGGCAAGGTATGCCTATATATGTATATAAACCTGTTCGAGAAGGCGGTCGCCTAGATCGCCTAGGGGGAGGGTGTGGCCCTCCGGCCTGCCCGAATGCCGCCGTTTAGGAGGGTCTAGGTGCTAGACGGACCCTAGACGCTCAGGGACGGCCCACAACTTTCTGGTATATAGTGAGGCATTAGCATAGGCAGGGAAACTTGTTCTGCTTTTCTTTTTTCGACTTTCTTCAATGCTTACAAAGATTGTTCTCTGAAAATGTGGCAGCTGAAAAAGATTTAGAAAACCCAAACAAGTTGAAGCAGTTCATACTGAGCAATCTTGGTCAAGTACCTGATAAGGTGCGGGAAGTATTCGAGGAAACTGATCTCAAAGACATGTTCTTCTCCCCATTGAGGTTCAGACATCCCTGGGAACTTCTTTGGGGCAATATCTGCAGCAAAGACAATATATGTGTGATCGGGGATGCCTTGCACCCCATGACACCTGATCTCGGTCAAGGCGCCTGCTCGGCTCTAGAAGACAGCGTCATTTTGTCAAGGTTGTTAGGTCAGGCATTCATCAAGGCAGGGGAGGAAGATGAAAAGGAGGAAGCTAGGAGAATCCATGCCGGTTTGGAGAAATTTGCAAAGGATAGAAGATGGAGATGCTTTGAACTGATCAGCACTTCTTATTTGGTTGGTTGGATACAACAGAGTGATGGGATTGTCATGAATTTTTTGAGGGACAAGATCGCTGCAAAAACTTTGGCTAGAACTTTGTTCAACAAGAGTAATTATGACTGTGGAAAGCTCACAAGCTCTTGACTGGGCATTTAGTATATTCTTTATTAATAGCCACACTATAAGCCTGTCTAAGAACGGGATTTTTGCTGGGTCTGTTTGGTTTGATTTGTATTATTAGCCTGTCTCTTGACTATTGTTAAATTTTCTTATTTGGATTCAACTTTGCATTTCAAAGAAAAATATCCTCTGTTGAAACAAGTTGTAAGTTTGCCATTTGTGTTCTTGAACAACCTCAGCCTTAGGTTCATTTGTACCAGTTCTAACATTATGCTATTGTCTCTCCCAATCCCTCCTGATCTTCTTCAGTTTATCAGCTATTTTATTCCTATTCTCTATGGCCCCCATCAAACTTAGCAATCTTGATCACAATCTATGGATTCGAATTGTTTATATATTCCTTCGATGTAATTAACTAATTGTTTATATATTCCATCGTTATCATCTAAATTACTCCCCATCAACCATATTTCAAAGGAACTAAACTGTGTTTTGATGATATATCACAATTTTTGTGTTTTATAGGACATATGTCCAGGAAAGATATTTGGGCGATGCACATAAAGGCATAGTCTGTACTATGTTGATGAAGTGGATATAGAGGAAATGACACTCCTAACTCGTGGGTCAACCGATTGTAAAAGTTTGTGTGCCTTGGTTATATTATCATACTTATCTTTGCCAGTTATTTCCCCAAGTCTCTAATAGTCCTTTACATTGTGAAACTTGTTGGGATTTTTTATGTAATTAAAAATCCTAGTTTAACTTGAATTATTAGTCCCTGTAAGAATTCTAATTGCATT
>JAOYMZ010037304.1:0-15690 GCA_025802335.1 Pinguicula primuliflora | reverse complement strand
TAGTTGCTGGTCTAAGGGGCTAGTTATACAAGGGTTCTATGGTTCAAATTTAGCAAGAAAGGATTCAATGAAAATTGAAAACAGAATTGAAGCATAAGAGTGAAGCAAAATACCACAGTCCTGGGTCATCTCTCTTCCTAAATTTTTATCTCAAGTTCTACTGCGAGTTTGGACTAACTGTCTCTGAAGATTTGATCCTTACTATCATAGCTATCTGGATAATTTTGATTTATGTCATTCTGTTTAGTAGATTAAAAGATATACATCTCTGAATTGTTGGTTACTTTGATAGATGCTGCTATTATCATTGCATGTCTAGTTTTCCTTTCCTGTGGATCTGACCTTTGCTTTTAGCACTGTATTATAATTTGATAGTGTATGCTTGCAGTACCTGTCAGTTGTTGGAGGAGTACATTCGTCTCACACCTAGACCTTAGGTGAACATGGAGCATGTATTATCAATCCCTTCAGATGTGGGTCGAGCCTCCCAGGTACTGTCGTCCCAGAAAGATTTAAGTGAGTGTTGAACTGAACTACCAAATGCGTGCCCTTTTGTGGCTACACATTGGCTTAGCATAACTCCTAAGTTTTGGCCGAAACAAAGAAGCTAAAACAAAGTACTTCAACATCCATCATAAGAAAGTAAAGTGTATGAAATGTTCTTCACAAAACCAGCAAGAAATTAGGACAAGAGGCTCATCCACAGCCTTAGAATCAAGAGTTTTAGCTCATACCAAAGGCACGAGCCTTGATTCAACATAAGCTACATGGTAATCAATCCATCTTGAATAGCAAAATGCATGACAGTAGCCTCCGATGAAAGTAGCAGCAACTCCTTGCTTCTTTTTCTCTTGTTTCTAGGGGTGCCTAAATTACCCGTGGGTATCGGGTTATCCGGACCCGACCCGATACCCACGGCTATCGAGTATTGAGTCCCTGTTTGGGTATCATTTTTTGATACCCAAAAAAATTGGGTCCGGGAATTTGGGTTTCGGGTTCAGGTTACCCGAAAAAAATTTGGGTTCGGTTCGGGTTACCCGAACCCGACCCAGCCTTTTTAGGCAAAAAAGGTTGTAAATTTCGGGTTTGGGTCAGGTTACCCGGACCCAAACCCAAAAAATGGGTAAAAAAATAATAAAAAAAAACATAGAATTGGGTATTACCCGTACCCGATATCGGGTACCCGGTATCTGGCGGGTTCGGATATCGGTTACCCAAACCCGGGTACAGGTATTTTTTAACTACCCGAAACAATTGGGTCCGGGGGTCCAAGTAGGGAACTACTCGGATCCGAAATCCGGTTGGATAGCCCTACTCGTTTCTAATCTCCATGGTTAGTGAATAGTGAACCCTTGCATCCATTTTTGCTAAGAGTAAGGTTCCTTTAAGAAAATATCTTTTTAATTCCGAGCCAAGCGTCCAAAGAAAGCCTTTTTGCACTTGTAAAGATCCTTAGTCTGTAGTGTATCTCCCTCTTGGCCAAACACTTCCTCTATCCGCAACAATGGACCAAGTCAACTCTTCAAATAGTGTTTGAAATGTGTGTGTTGTATCCTGGTTCCAAGAATTGCTATGGCATGGATAATTCGTCACTTACGCACATATGCCTCCATATGGCTTTCCTTGTAATGAAGCTCTTGTTTCTTCTTCCCCTTCTATGCATTTTCCCTCTTTTTTGCATCATTCACCCCTTGAATGTGTTATGAACACATCTATGATCCAAGTGCACCCAAACAAGTATAAATCAAGTGAATTTGTGCATTTTGGGGTTAAATGTATAGAGAAATGCATAGACAAAGTATATGATTATGTGATATGAAATGCAATTATCACCTGTACAAAAAAAGATTCAGCATTAAGAACGAAAACAAATATGACAATGCAAGTCAAATAATTGTACCGTCATCCGTTCGCTCTACAGTTGTTCGTCAATTATGATCTATATGGAATCTGAGTCAAACGTAAAACCATTAGGTTATAAATTGTCGCTCAGCAGGTTGTACTCGCTCTTTCTCGCATTAATTTTATTGTAGACCTCACGGCCGGTTACTCTACTTTTAGGCATCTTTTGTGTGATGAGGGGACACACTTCGCGTGAACCCCTTTCGAAATTCGTTATATGATCTGAATCTTTCCTTTATACCAAATTTCATTGCCGCTATGAGTTTATTTTCCTTTGAAAGGTTGGAATAAATTCTTGTGTTCAGTATTGGTGCAATATATTTTCTGGGTGATCTGCGGGTTCCTTGGTCGCTGTTGTTACTATCATTACTTCGAGGTGGGTTGTATGTTAGTTTTTTCTTGGGCTGCGCATTTCCACTGGTTGGTTCTATAGCCCTGATTACAGTCACATTATATACAACAGACTTATCAATATCAAACATATAGCACAATCATTGATATTAATTGTTCCAAATCTATTCACAATCAGTGCCCAAATATTCGTATATGATCACAGTCACTACAACACAAGTTTATTCGCAAATATTCATATCAAAGAACAAAGACAATGCAAACCACTGGGTGTGGATAAACTCATTCAACATATCATCAGCTAAAGTGTCTCTCATCTGAGTTCATGCAGTGCTTGATCCCATTGGGGTTATATATTCATCTGCTTTCATAGTGTCAGCATCAGCATTTGCACTTTCCATCATGTCGTCCGAAAGCAATGGATCCATATGCATAATGTAGTTGTGCAATTGTGTGCATACTATCACTATCTTGTCCCGAGTCTCGAAAGGATAGAGAGTTGGACTGCGCAAGACCACAAATCTTTTTTTCAACATCCGGAATGCTCTCTCAACCACATTCCGAGCAGAAGAGTGTCTCATATTGAACAACTCCTTGAGATTTTGAGAACGTCTGTTACCAAGATCCCATTCATTTAAATGATATATGGTGGACTTATAAGGAGCTAGAAATCCCCACCAAAGGTGTAGCCATCGTCGCATAGGTAATAGTTACCTACATTAGGGATTCATTAGACACAGCTCAGTTATGTGAACTACGTATCACCATCACAACACAGTTACCTTCTTGAACCCTAAAGCTAGGAACGCAAGTCAGTGCCTCATACAATATCCTACTATCTGCGGCAGATCCCTACCAACCACTTGCTACGTACACAAACTTTCCAATTGTATCAACCACACCAAGCATCTTAAACGTTGTGTGACCCTTTCTCGTTCTGTAACTTGTAGAGTCAACAAGTACATGGCACGGGATGTACGTACCATCCAAATCACACAAATGGTCATATGATAATTAGAACAACATTAGTCCAAATTACCCAAACGGTCATATGATAATTAGAGCAACATCAGTCCTCACACTAACCACACACATTCTATCGACGGGATGAATTGATGAGGTCTCATACCTTGAAATATTTGAACCTTCCATCTGGACATCATTAGCTCACAGGTTTGGGTGAGAAATGGAAATAACTTGATTGTCGAAGAACAGTTTCTAACACCCTATTTCCGAAGTCTGTTCTAAGGAACCTAACTTTATGATGATTCCCAGTAAACACAGAAAAATTGCAGTCAGAGTAGTAGCATATGCGTACCTACTATCCCTTAACCCTCCCTCATCTACCAACACATTTACAAGCTTGTTGAATGCTTCCTTATGCATTCTTGAATTGTTAAAATATTCTACGGCAGATCCACTAGTCAATCTAGCCACAAACTCAGACTGTTGTTGTCTCTTTACATTAAGAATATATATTGGAGTTGTTGCATGTTTGAGTCTTCTCAACGTGGCAGCTTCATCACACTCGTACTTATCATTCAGTTCATCATGAGTACATAATGCAATCAATTTACTAACATTATTCCCAATTACATCTATCTAAATATACACGCGAGCGTATAAAGATCAATACATACACAATGCAATGTATCGAACACTTAGATCCACATGAATTCCAAAAAATAACACATGTAATCTATTTAGTTTTAATGTGTTACCTCGTACGTAGTCGTCGATCTTAGATTTGGCAATGCAATTTCTTGATTGTGTGAAAGCGGTCTTTAGAGTTCGTGAGTTCTGAGTTTTTCCCCAAAATATTTGGTTGGTGGTGAGATATAAATCTCGAAGGCAATTTGATGTAGTTTTTATGTGAATATTAGAGATTAAATGTGAGGTCGGAGATTGACTCAATTCCATTTTGTAGTGGAATTGATTTTTGGGTCTGGATACCAACTATATTCCAAAAACGCGTGCGACCCAGAATTCGATCCCATAACCCAATTTAACCACTGTATTTTTTTCATGTGTAGTAAACATGGTATTACGGATCATTCCCAAGTGAATCTCACGTAATACTGCCTTATTCGGTCTAGTATACGGACCCTAAGGGAAAAGTAGAATAAAATTACTAACAATTAAATCACCAGTCATATGGTACCACGGGGCTTTTGATCTTGTGTATGAGTTTAATGTTGGTGTGGTCAACTTTGTCAGTGTGCGATGATAGTAGCTGGAATTATAAATTGTTATCATGTACTTCTTCTGTGACAGAAAAATTTCATCCTTGGAACAGCATCTAGCTTCTTTAGGGGTTATTATTTCCTTGGTACCTGTGAGTAAGCTACTTTTGTCCTAATGTGTCGGAAGTCCTTAGTTGGCATAGCATGATACCACTTTCCAACTCCAAATCCAAAACATCTCAATATTTGTTTGAAAGAAAAATACTTCATTGGATAGGAATTGTTTATCTGTGGGAGAGTGAAAGATGGAACCCTAATGTCATCATGCTACATCATCAGCGCACTGCTTCTCATATGCCACAAGTGCATGAGCATTAGAGTTACTAGTCCTAGCATACCAAAAAATCCCTAAGCAAGTCTAAAATGCTAATAGAGACTTAACATCGTCTAAACGAAATTGACAAGACTAAGGACAAACAAACCTATCATAAAGTGCAAGCACGACGTCCATGGTATCCCTCTTGAATTGTATAATTTTAAATTTTCATCTCAGCAGCAAAGGATAAAGCTTCACGCAAATCCAATAGGTCAGCAGTAAATGGGCTTTTTATACCAGGCATTCGACGGGAGGAGTCACGGATAAATGAACTTATGGAGTCGCTTAACCAAAAAAATGAACTTAGGCCCTGTTTACTGCATGAGATTAGGGTTGATTAGGGTAGTTTTCGCCATTTTTAGCAACCGTAATCAAATTGGGAAATCTGTTTACTGCGAGTGGATTGAGGTTGTTTTCCAAGGTACAACTCTTCAAATTCCCGCTGAAATGTCGGTGGGTGGATTGGGTGAGTTATTTGAATCCCCGTTTTTTGGTTTGATTCAGGTTGATTCAATTTTTGGGATATGTAAAAAGACTAAACTACCCTTAACTATTCCAATTAATTACTACCCTACCATTCCATATATATGACAGGCGTGCAAAGTGTACACGGTCAAATTATTAAACAAAGCTGGTGAGGTAGGGTCATGATCTACGAGGAGCAAGGTCAATACATGTTTTAAGCAAAATAGTTTTCATTAGACAGCAGTAAGTTCAGGAGTGCATATCTTTCAAACGAATAATCAGAATGAGGTGAAACCAATTGCATTAGAAAGCTAAGGAAATAAGGTTTAAAAGGACAACTAAAACCAAATCGCAATAGATCAGGAGATAAATCAGCTGGTATATGACTGATTCAAGACTACAGTGTATCACCTAAACTTTCATGATTCAATTCCAACTGCAACTCTACCTATCATGCATCTCTCATTCATTTAACCACCAAACTCAAGTATAACTGGGACTCTTCCGAGGTATACCAGTCAGTATACCATCCACAAGGGGCATTTTGGCTTCGCAGCCTCACCTCCATACATGGAAGGGAAGGTAAGATCCATTGAACTGTCTGTTTGGAATATGACACCTAAAGCTAGGGGTGGTGCCCCCAAGGGCAAAGGTGTGTGAGTGTTTGGAATCCTATTTGTGCAAGTGCTTCCGCTGCTAATGCACAAACCACACATGTAGTTCAGAGTATTTGATCAGAATACAAGAACTTAATCTATTACAACAAAGACATTAACCGAATGAGATAGCTGATATTAAGAGCCAAAGATCTGAATTAAAACATGGAATTTAGGCTCAACTGAGCCTTGAATCGAAATAAACTTAGCTCATGCTTATAGCATGAGCTAATACAATCGATTAACTACAAGAAGAGCAGCCCATAGCAGCCACAGAAGTTGCTGATGCAGGTTGCTTCCTCTGCCTACTCTAGTTTCCTCCGATGAAGATGGATTTTCTGGTATCGCCTCTCTTGAGATAAAAATCAGCTCTCTGATTCAGAGTGAAGCTTATCCAATGTATAAGCCCTAGGAGGTGTGAGTTTATACCCAGGTCCCTCGGATATGTGCTGAGCAACAAAAATGTTGAAGGGTATCAGTGTCTTTTTCAGTCACAGATGCACTGATTGCTTATATTGCATCTAGAATGTTCTCTTCGATGGCTCAAATGGCAATGCACCCTGAATGTAACTTGAAGAGGGATGGCCGAGGTATGTTGTGGTAAAATATCAGATTATCCCTGTAGTCGTTTAGGAGTTGTACACCAATATTTGGACAGATGTGTAATTGACTGCACTTCAGCTAACAGAATCAGCATCTTCCGTTATATCTCCTTGTGGCGGCTGATTCTGGCTGTGAGTCCTTCATGACGGCGGACGAGAAGATGCTGAATCCTCCGACGATGCGACCCTTTCTTCAAAAGTAAATCCTTAGATTCTTTTTGCCGAATCCCTTCCTTTTATTTCCTCTTGGAAACGTTGTTTGGGAATTGATATGAACTTGAGTTGGGCTGTCGCTGAAATGCCATTCGGGATTTCGGGAGAGTTGCGTATGTAAGAAAAAGATCAAGTCTTGAAGAAATTGGGCTTTTTTTTCTTCTTCATCTTCCAGTTGGGGGAGAACTGATTCGATTTCATGATTTTCCAGTTGGGGAAGGAAACTTCGACACCGGGTGTTAGGAAAATTTCTGCGTTGTTTTACTTTTTTTTTAAAGAATAATTGAACCCGCCCAGGCCGTCGGATTAAAATCTGACGGCCTGGGATGATATCCGACCTGTAAGGTCGGATATCCGAATTTTCCCCATCCGACAGGGGAAAATTTGCCATGGAACAATGTGGTGATGCCACACAACAAGCCCAATTCGTGTGTTTTTCGGTCGGTATCAAGGGAGGCAAGTGCTAAAGTGCCTCTCGTCCATAATTACCCGGAGTGATGCTATTTGTACATTGTATATGGACATTATCACTAAACACACTGATGTGGCACCATCCATATCACCATTTTGCCCATTTTTTTATTTTTCTCATATTATTATAATGGTGCCACATCATGCTGTTTAGTGACAGTGTCAAAACACAATGTACGAATTCAATTAACGGTGTATCCTTCTATAAATCATGTCCACCGACAGCGATGCACTTCTTTTTCGTTTTCTTGATCCATCCCTCATTCTCCAAAGGAAGAAAATACACCCCCTCCCCATCATCTTTTTTTTCTCCTCTCTCTGCTTCCCCGGTGATCAACAGGATTGTTGCGCCATAGAAGAAATAATCAGATTCCCCCATCTGGTTAACCATTCTATGGCGCAGAAATTTGCCTTTAATCCTCCGGCAACAATCCTGTTGATCACCTTCTTCTTATCAGCGGTTTGTTTCTCCGACCGGGTTGAAGGCGTGATCGGCATGAACTGGGGAAGGCAGACATCGCACAGGATGATCCCATCGATGGTTGTGGATGTACTGCTGCAAAACGGGGTTCATCACCTCAAGGTTTTCAGCCCCAGCGTCAACGTTATGAAGGCATTCGCAGGCTCAGATTTCGTCGTCACGTTAACGATGCCCAATGTGATCGTTGATGCCATCAAGATACCTGGATTCGCAAAATTTTGGCTCAACGAGTATGTCAGGATATTCAAGAATTTAGGCGTAGATGTAAGGTGAGCTTTAATCCGTGTTCAATCGTTCTGCGATCCTATGCGGCATTCATTATCGTCCTTCGTCCATAGACGCTTAAGCGGGCTAGACACCATCTTCTGGAACAGGAGCAATCAATTTGGGAAATATAATATTAGTTAAGATGGTAACTGTGAACATTCTTAACCAGGTACATTATTATTGGCACGGAGCCGGCGAAAGGTCAGACTGCTGCTTACTACAACAAGACCCTTGAAGGTTTCAAGTACTCTCAAGAAGCCATCCGAATCAACGGCCACGATTACGTCACCCCCACCCTCCAGCACTCCACCTTCGTTCTGAACCACAACATCACAAAGCCATCGGAGGCAGATTTCAAACCGGACGTGAAGGAGAAGATAACGGAATTTCTGACCATGATCAACGGAACGAAAACTCCGTTCGTCTTCAACATCATCCCGTTCATGGCCACTCAGGAATTCAATCTGGACTTGGAATTCGCATTCATGGACAGCCACTCCAGATTTGCGATCGCGGACAACGGACATGTGTATACGAATGTGTTTGAGTTCGTATTCGATTCGTTCGTCGTGGCACTCGGGAAAGCGGGAGCACCGCCGGATATCGAGATTATGGTCGGGGCTGTTGGGTGGGCGACGGACGGATGTCCGGGGGCAAATCTGAGCAATGCGGAGAGATTTTATAAAGGGTTTCTTCCTTATATCACGAGTAATAAAGGGACGCCGTTGCGGCCTGGGATTCCAATCGACGTGTACATCCATAGCTTGACGGATGAAACATTGCAGGTAAAGTGTTCGACGCAATGTCTGAACAGCTTTAATAATTTTCAAAATTAGTTTGTTTAACATCCCTGATTCAGACCCGTGATGGTGGTTATCAACGGCACTACGGGATCTACAAATTCGGCGGCGAGCCGAAGTTCAAGATCGATCTCACCGGCCAGGGCCGCGACATTTACCCCACCACCGCCAAAGGGACCGTTTCCATGCCGAAACGGTGGTGCATTTTCAACGGGGACATGACGAACATGGCGAAGGTGCAGGCGCAGTTTGATTTCGCCTGCCAGGCGGCCGACTGCACGTCCCTCTTCCCTGGGGGGTCGTGCAGCAGGCTGAGCTTCGAGCAGAACGTTTCGTATGCGTTCAACAATTATTTCCAGATGATGGCACAGTACGGCGGGGAGGGGGCGTCGTGTGGGTTCATGGGGTTGGGGATGGTGGTCCCCGATGATCCTTCCATCGGGACATGCGAGTTTCCGGTGGAGATATTGGCGGCGGAGACGGCAGATGCGGTAGGGATGCCGGCGAATGGGAGCGGGAGACGATGGCCGGGGTTGGCTTGGGCTGGGGGATTGCTATTGGGCTTGGCTTGGGTTGGACACTTATTATATTAGGGAATGGAGGGGCGGAATTACATTTTTTTTTGTTAATATCCGTATAATATCATTTTTTTATAGAAAAATTGGTGTCAATAGTCCATACTTATTTCAACACGAGGCTTCACCTGCAGGACACTATCCTGCGGGATTGTGCGGAACAATGGTAGCCCCTCGATTTTAATGAAATCTAGCGGCTCCCATTAAAAGGTGAGCAAGCTGAAAAATAATAAAAAAGTCCGAATATTGTTATAGTCACAATTATAATTAATTAATATTTTTATAAAAGTTAGCATTTAGGGTTTGTAGAATTTGGTTTTATTATTTAGGGTTTTAGTTATTCGGCGGCGAAGCCGCCGTAATATGAATTGTCGTCTTTAAATAAAGTTTAGCATTTAAGGTTTATAGAATTTGGGTTCATCATTTAGGGTTTTAGCATTTCGAAAACTAGAGGTTATATGCCGAAATCAAAGTAAGTGTTTGATACAACGTCCAAAAGCAACATGTAAATGCATATAAGCCTTGCCAAACGGCTACGACACCATCCCAGAAATTTAATTACCACCTTCGTTCTCCGAAATACCTGAATCTGCAATAAAAGTTAATACGACAGGAAACCGTGAGCCCGGTTGGCCCAGTAGGAATAGTTCACGAGACAAAGTTAAGAAATCTAATAACCACACAAGAGCACTTAGTGTTTCCTGTCGTAAATTGCCCGCAAGGGGACTTCGGTCTAAAACCGTCAAATGATAAATTAAATGGGCTCATAACCAAACCCCCTTCACATAGTAACCCATCATATTTAACGACAACATGATTCATACGTGCTGCCCAACCCGCTAAACACCGGCCTACATCTTACTTAATCTACTGAACAACCATCCCAAGGCCCTACACAAAACTCGGCCCAACTGTAAATAAAATATGACGATCGAAAAAAGTCATCCGATCCCCTGTCCTTTGCCAGCATGCCCGGAGTAACCTGAATACGACCTCACCCGTTCCAGGTACTCCGGCACGTTCCCTGTCGGCCGTTCCCCAGGGGTGGTCCACCGGGCGACCCTCGTCCATGGAGGGAGACCAGTAATCCTGCGGCGGTAGAGTTGGCGAGTTCCCGGCCACGATGTCTGTCGTTCGGCTCTCCCCTCCGATCAGTTCATGCAGCACGGCCCAATACCGCACGGATCAGCCTATCCAGCCACCGCAGAGTGCGCCGCGACAACTATTGATGCCGTCCATTAACAACCCCCCCTCGTGGAGTTCATATCTTCCGTCCACAGGAGGGGATTTCCCTTCATTCATTCACCCCAGTTCGAATTCAGTATGTAGAGACAAATGATTCCGCACCCCCACACCCGAACTCAACATTCACAGGAATAGATTTTACCAAGGCAATCTAACAAGTAAGCACATACATAGCTGCGGGAATCATAACAGGTGGACAACATGTAATCATGTAAATAATTCAAATGGCCTCAATTCTGAATCTGCGTTCAAGTATATAACTGCATAAGAGTCACATAAAACTCATGTACAGACATGAAATCTAGTAACGTTCTCAGCACGCCCTACATATCCATTCACAAATACCTGAGTCACCAACCGAGGCACGAAAGATACATGACTCAAATTGAACCTCCACAAACAACCTTAAGCGGAAACACACAAAAAAACAGAGACTGGTTATTTTTGTGATTACGCAATGAAAGCTACAGCTACACAACCTATAGGGCGGATCAAACCAGTCAAGGTGTACTACCAGAGATTCCACATATTAACTACATTCACAAAACGAATGCAACAGTAGCATCCAGGAAAACTCGACATCCGAATTAATACAGATAAACATAGGGAAAAATCTACATCAGAATTTTGCCTAATCGGTCTCGTCTCCCAACCTTTCCTTCCTTCTTCAACTCTTCAACTCGGTAGTGGTCTGCTGCGCCTCTTTTCGTCGTTGGTGCACCTGGGGAGGAAGGGAAATTAGGGTTGCGCTTTATATATAGTGTACCGTTCGTGCTCTATGCTGTGCACAGTCCAATTTGCCCTCCAAGCTCGTTCGTACGGTGAAGGAGGAGGCAGCGATGGAAGTGATCTCGCGGTACAACCCGACTCCTTCACGATTTTGAGCCCAATTCAAGAGATATTGTCGGGCCGGAACTCTAATTCACAGCCCATCCAATATCCTTGGCCCAATTAATTACTCAAATTTATAAAATAATCGAATTTCGTAAATAAATTCCGTATAGGAATATTCGGTACCTTACAGCAACACTGTGCAGACAGATTTGATAACAAAATCACCTCTAGCACAAGAGCCATACAGGAGGTTGCAAGAAACCTGATTGACATCGCTATGTTAGCAAAGATGAGATGCCCCAAGTCTCCACAAGAAGAACAGATACTAAGATCTATGGACATCAATCTGATCCCTAGAAGAACATTAACAAGCAGAACTACATATAAGTGGATGACTCCGATAGTAGGTACTTGTAAGATAAATATAGGTTCCATATATTCTACATCTACTGGTCTTGCAGGTGGAAGTATGCTGGTTCGGGATCAGGATGGAGACTTAGCAGCAACTCATTCATTCAGGCTGGGGTAAAAGCAGTTATGCGCTCATTGATGCTACTGGAAGAGATGTAATATGAAGGGAGTCAAGACTGGAAACTATAAATATCAGTAGCAGAAGTGAGAAGGAATATAACAGAATTTCCACAATGCGCTGGATCATCAGGAAGCAGACATCAGAAATCATCAAGCTGCTGGAAAAACTAAACTACACTCACCCTCTACTGTGCAAAAGAGAGGCAAACCAAGCAGCTACAGCTTCAGCCAAATGGGGTGCTCTGCAAGGCTCGGGCAGCTTCAACATGAACAACATCCCTACTCAAGTCAAGCTACTGACAGAGAAGGACTGCTACCGGATATCAACAGAGGATGAGCCCCCAAAGGAATTAAGGTACAATTAACGTTCAATAAAAATTTTGATTCCAATTGTTCTCTTGCAGGCAGCATTACAGTGATGACACTGTCAAACACTCATAACATTGCAATTTATCAATTTGTACTTAAACTTGTTTGTATTAATAGACTACATATGTATAACAATAGGGTCTTGGTGGCCCATAGGCTCTATGCTAGGATTACCGAAATTTAAGCTTCCTGAATTTCGATAATTGAACTTTTTAGCGCTTTTGGGTCACTGAAAAAAATCTGTCAATGTTTTAGGAATATTTGCATCGAAATCTTTGAGGAATCGGTCTTAAATTTTATTTTCGGCACTCGTAACATACTGTTTAAGGCAAAGTTTAAGTTTTGCTAAAAAAAGGCAATGTTTAAGTTTTGCTAAAAAAAGGCTAAGTTTAAGTTTTGCTAAAAAAAGGCGAAGTTTAAGTTTGTTAATCTTAATATATTTATTTAATAGGTTTTGGTATTTTTGCAGCGAAACCACCGAAACCAGAATTTATGACCGGTTTCTGAAAGATTTCGAGTAAGAATTCAAAAAACATTGACAATTTTTTTTTCCCGTCGACCCGAAATCGCAGAAAAATGTCAATTACCAAAATTTGGGAAGGAGAATTTTGATCACGGTAGCAATGCTCTCATCGTAAATTTGAACATTTAATTGCTAATACATAATTATGCTTTTTATATAATTTAATTATTCAATTTATTTTTCTTGGATAGATAGGTAATCAATTTATTTATTTCATCAAGTCAAAACAAACGACAAACACCATTCATTTAGCACCCATCCACATTCTCCTTCACATATAAAAATCCTCTGTTTCTTCATCGCATCCCATTCTGTCCCTGATCCTTTTCCGCCGTAGACCAAAGCATTAGATTTGAAAGCTGATCAATCAAACTATGGCTGAAAAGTTATCCGGGAAACCCCCATCCCTCCTCCTATTGGGCATGCTATCAATCTTTTATCTGTACGGCACGGCGGAATGCGGCGTGATCGGCGTGAATTGGGGACGGCAATCAGCCCACAGAATGGTTCCGTCCATGGTGGTGGATCTATTGATGCAGAACGGCGTCCGTCACCTAAAGGTGTACAGCCCCAGCAGAAATGTCATGAAGGCATTCGCCGGATCGGACCTCATAGTCACACTGACAATGCCCAATTTAATTATGCCGGCGATGAAAATACCTGGATTTGCAAAGTTCTGGCTCAACGAATATGTGCGACAATACAGGAATCTCGGGGTCGACGTACGGTAAGTAAGTCCACATGCATGCATGACATTGCATGGACACATATACATAAATAAATTTTTTTTTTTTGCTAAAATATAAATTCATCATCAATTTTTTAAAATACTCGTACGGACACAATGATGAAATCATTTATGGATTTCGTTCTCAATAAGTGAAAATGATTGAACGGTTTGGATTAATTTTTTTGCATTGAATTCATCGTTTGAAGTCTTAGCTACGACGATAAAGTCGCAATTAGCGATCTATTTTGGAACAATTTCTCTATATGACAATTGTTGAGTGATTTTAATTTCAATTTTTGAAAATAAATTGGTATCATAATATTAATTATAGGTAGGGATTTAATTAATTTTAAAGGCAAATAATTCTTTTATGAGTAATTTGTTTGTCCTTCTTGATATCAATGCACTCATAATTGTATGAGATGTGTGTGATCAAAGAGCAGATATGCCACTTATCAAAAAAAAAGAGCCGGTATACTGTGCTACATGAACGCACACCACTCACATTCACACACAGATGTGAGTATTTGCGGGGCCACACATGTGTTTGTGATTGGTGATGTCATGTGTCCTGATGTATATAATTTGGATCTCATTATAGAGCATCACCCATTAACACACCACCATCACCCCCTATTAATGGGTAAGTGCGCGCACACACATATGTTGGTGTGTGTATATGTAGGACCAATTACCCATTAATGGGGGGTGGTGTGATGGTGGTGTGCTATAGAGGTGGTGCTCTATAGCATTATCGATATAATTTATGGTGTGATCTATCAGTTGAGGTGGCACAAAATCAATAAGACAAATTAATTTTAAGAAAACGTGACACTTCACAAAAATTATACGGTAGTCCTTCATTTCCCATATGCATTGTTCGACAAGTCGATAAGCAGAACCAGTTCGATGGGAGTTAAAAAATCGCTCAGGCCGCCTAGGGTAAGGCACAATTATTTTTTTTTCGTTTAAAAAAATGACGGCTGGGCGGCTGCACAGGGCACCTAGGCGACCGCCGAGCCGGGACACCGCCCAGCACCGAGTCGGGGCAGTCAGGTCAAAAACGTCGCCTAGGTGGCTAATACTAGAACATTGCTCATACGACAGTAAATTAGCCGATTCCAGAATATTCACCTGATGGTTACCCCAAATGGTATCTGATTTTGATTACGACAATTGAAAAATATATTTGCCTTAGAATTCTCTTATTTTAGCGATAATTACGTACTTTTAGAATTTATTTTTGGGTGGAGGTTCCGTTAGCATATCACTATACATCAAATTAAACACTAATATGTAATTGCGGCAACTGACGATGCTTGTTATCAAAATTGACTATACCGATAGAGAGCTCATATCCAAGAGACTAATAAGTAATAGCCCATGATCTAGTGGTATTCTGACGACTTTGTTGTGTTTACTTTTGTTGCACATTTTTTCATTGAGTTAAATATTCCTTAACTAGGATTTAGAAAATTTGTCGTCGGAACACTGCTAAAGTGTCAGAGTTTTGATCTACTGTGTTTAGATTGTCTATTGATGTAGTCAATTTCAACAATGAACCGTGTAAGTGGCTGGAATTATAAATGATCGGTAAATTTAATATGTTGAAAGATGTCAAGAGAACAGTTACCAAAAAAAGAAAGATGTCAAGAGAACTTGTCAACATCGTTTCTATAATCACCACCGCATGTACAAAAATTGATACACGACACGACAAATAGAAGAACACGACGGCACGACTGTGTCTACAGCGGTGGGTCCCACATGTGTCAGTGTGGAACCCACCGCTGCGAGACTGGGTGTTGGCGTGTGCTTCGTGCGCCTGTTTTTGTCGTACCCTGTAGCTGTTCTCCGCATGTACACTCTAAAATTGAGCCAACGTCCAACCACCTAAACCTATCTGGTGATAAATAGCACATGGTCAGTATAATTTTTTCGAGCAAGCTACCAATTTACATGATAGTATCTATATATAGGGGTAGGATCCATATCCATATAAATGAACACACAAATGAACACACGTTTTTAATTTCGGCCACTAGGATCGCCCGTTGACAGAATTGGGCACATCGTTGGAATCCTTATACATAGAAGATCATATGTTCAAGTTTTG
>JAOYMZ010037293.1:0-15691 GCA_025802335.1 Pinguicula primuliflora | reverse complement strand
TCAACGGCCGAGATCATTTCATTTAAGTTTTAAGTGAAATGATCTCGGCCGTTGCAGCACAGATCCAACAGCCAATAATAAATTTCGGCACATTCGGCACCATAAGGTCTGCACCAGAAAAAAATTCCCAGCACATCAAATGTCCATTCTCCACCAATCTCTTTTGCGTAAAGTTTTTTATAATTTTTTATTATAACTATTCTACTGCTTTTTAAAAGATAATTAGTAGAAATATAATTTTAATTATATATTATTATAAAACTAATAATAGATTATTAAATTATTTTTATTTAACTAATTAATAATGAAAATAAGGTTAATTTTGTCTTAAATATTGTTTACCAGTTTGATATAATTTCAAAATAGTTATTTTAATTTTTAGAAGAGAAAAAAATATGTAAAAATGTGCTTATTTTTAGAAGTTTTAGGTTCTAAAAATAAAAAATATTAGAAAGTTATGCGCAAAATATTTATTTTTTTAAAAAAAAATTATAATCAAATTATAATTTTAAGAACTTTCACAATACATAGTTTTTTTTTGATGGGTTTTAATTCTAAGTAGTTATTTTGATTTTAAAAATAAACTCAAAATTGTTAAGTCAGAAATGCAATTTGGTGGAAAATCAATAGGTGGCTACAGATTGGACATGGTGACCATAGCTACGAGACTCAAATGCAGCACATCCAGCCACTGTGGTCAGCTACTTCATGGAATTCTGTATGGCAACAGGTGAATTGGCAGATCTGGCCATGCTGA
Source organism: Pinguicula primuliflora (assembly GCA_025802335.1). NCBI lineage: Eukaryota > Viridiplantae > Streptophyta > Magnoliopsida > Lamiales > Lentibulariaceae > Pinguicula > Pinguicula primuliflora. The sequence goes on along the minus strand of JAOYMZ010037293.1, from coordinate 14,934 downwards.
AATGAAAAGATATTCCGCAGAATTGAACCAAACTTGAAGCTGTAAGTTGAGAACATACAAGCCAGGTTATGGCTGAGCTTCAAATTGACAAATATTCTACAACTCACTCTGGCTTCGCTGATTGGTGCCAGCAGCTGCACCATTGTCTCCTGCCCACTGTGTAACTGGACCAAGGTTGGACGAATTTGAGCGAAGGTGAGGAATTGTAACGAAAAGTCGCGAAGCAGATGAGGGATGAGGAGGAGACACGCCAGGGATAGAAATGAAAAATAATAAAAGGCGTATGGGTGTATTGGCAATATCCTTTATTGCAATACAACCCTTTTGTATATTGTAATTATTATACAACATTAATACAACTTCACTTATTAAAAAAACATCCTATTAATCGGATTATGTGATTTGTGTTAGTTCAATTGTATAAACTCTTAATCAGTGGAATAACAATAAAGAAATTATCTTATTGGTGGAATTTATATAACCATTTTCAAGTATAAAAATTGTGTCGCTCACGTTTAATTTTAGTCACTTCCATATTCTGTTATCGAAATTGATCACATCGATGCAAAATCTATACAATGAAGACCAAAAAGTCCCATGTTTGGTAGGCATTCCGACAACTTCATCACTCGTAGTTTCGTTTCACTTTTTTTCCTTGGTTTAAGTACTTCATGAGTGTGGTTTGGAAAATTCCGGCAACAGTTGCCGAAATTCTACTGAAGCATGAGACTTTTGGTCTCATGTATATAGACTTTCCACCCGTGTGACCAATTTCGATAATGAACAGTAGCAATGGCTAAAATTAAAAGTGAGTGTAATGATATGTATATTTGAGGATGACTATATAACCTCCTCCTATTTCGTAACATCCAAAACTTGAGATTGGTCGAGAACCATGAGTCCCAATGTCCTATAGTCACAAACCTTAATCTTAGACTTAGAAGTTTTGATCCGGCTAAGATCAATTCCATCTTACAACTTAAATTTTTTTTATATTCACAATTTTAAAGTTAGAAATGTGATTCATATGAAATGTCGGATCAAAATATCCAACTACTTGGATTACGGTTCAGGACATAGGGAATTAATCGGGACGTTATAGACGTTAAAATTAATGTATACAAAGATACCTAATTGGTCAACTTGCCTTTTTGAATTAAGCTTGATCTTGTAATTTTTTTGATAGATAATGTCAATTTGAATCTGTAACACTCCCATCAACATCTCCTTAACAGTTTGATCTTGTAATATTCAAATGAACAATGCTAAGTTGCCATAAATTTTTGGTCTTAATTTACTAAGGAGAACGATACTTGATTGATGACTTTTTTGTTTTGTTTTGTTTGATGACTTCGTGTCGTGTGGCCAAAATTAAAATTCTATATAGATTCCAAAATTCTTGTATACAGAATCGAGCACGGTTTTCGATTTCGACCTCAAAAAAATTAAAACTCCTAAAAATATAAATTAAAAGTACAAGAACCTTAGCCAAAATAAATGGTATTTTTGAACGACTTTTTCTACTAAAAACTGGACAAAAAGGCTGAAAGGTTCCAGGTATCGTATGTGTAAAAACCACCACCACAATTGAATGTGTGATCGTCTTTGATCCAATCACCTTCTTTATATCACCTATTGCAACCTCTCGACAAACTTCACTTGTTGATTTTGTCAATATGCGTACATGAAACGTGTTTGCATGTAGGCATGATTTTCCTTGTATCTGTGAGAGAGAACTGACAGGAAAAAAAACGCTATATGGTCTGTATGCAAGAGAAAAAACTTTAGTTTGTATTGATAGCTGACAGGAAAGTTTGTTTTTTCAGAAAGAAGAAGATGGCCGAGATGGTGCGGCGGAGGCCTTGCAGATGGGACACCAATTCTTCAGCCTCAACCACTCATTTATGCACAGGTTGTGGTACCCGTGGTGGCACTCCGACAGCTTTCCGATCTCATCTCCAATCGCATACTCCTCCTGCAGGAGATGTGTGTTTGTTTCATTCTCAAGAAAATATTTTGTGCATTTCAACTTCATGTTTAATGCAACATTAATGGCCGCGACAGCGAGTTAATGCAGAACCTGGCAAATGCAGCATTTTATGTCGTATCCGTCGTTGTTGTTGGATCTGTGAGGTGTTGATACGTTGTCCTGATACGTACTTCTAGATAGGCACTTTGAGAGGTCCTCTTCTGAGAGAGGGGTGCTCACTGTACCTATACTGTCTCCTAGAGCTAACAATTCCTGTCAAAGCATATATATCTGAAGCATTTGAGAAACATCAAGAAAGAAAGGCAAATAATGCTACTAGTAGAAGAACTGGTATTACATAAGCTAGTGATTGCTTGATGAACAAGAAGTGTGAACAAGAAAGAGGAATGTTGTCTAACCTCGTATGACATGCTATCTATATCCAGTCTCATATCTTGGTGTCGATCATACAGGTTGAGGCCACCGAAGAACAGGCTAATTTCCAAAGCAAGTACTTGCTGAAGATAGAGAAGATGTGTGTCGATGTGAGTTTCGAGGTTTCGCAGTTGTTAGAATCAAACAAAGGGTTAGTTACCTCATGTGTCAGCTCCTCATCCTGTTCAATCCTCTGGAGGGATAGTAATATCTGCAAAGACAAAAAGTATTTGCACACAACAAATTCTTGCTGGAATCCCAACTCAATGTACACGGAATTGAAGAGATGTCACTTGAACATATAGGAACAAGAGTTTTTACCTCAGCAGCTCCACCCATGTCATAGTGGTGCAAGAAATCCTGATCTGTTGAAGGTGTAGATCTCATCGGCACAAGAGAAAAAGGCATTCTGGCAGATTGACTATCTCTGCTATTTGTAGAATGATTATAAGATCTTGAGCTGCTTGCATCAAATAAGCTTTGGCCATCAAGATCAATGGGCCTTTCATCATCAGGAAGTCGAGAGGCGCGCAAGGGGGGAGTCTTTCCAGTAGATGAATTGTTTCTTCCATTTTGTCGGCACGAAAGTCTTGTTCTTGTGTTTGCATTCATCGGCCTACGGGTCCAAAAAGAAGAAGGCCCACCGCTGCCTTCTCCAGAAGCAGAACCGCTGCCTCTTGAACCAGATATGGTGATCCTGTTAGTCAGAGGGGAGAAACTTGTATCTGAATAAGATGCAGCTCTTGTTTTTCTCCCCCCATCCGAAACACTACTTCCTGCTTCAGAATTTCTCTTTTTCTTCATTTTCTTGTCACTAGACTCTGGCTCCTGGGATGAACAACTTGGTATGGAATCTGATACTGAATAGAGTTTCAGATTCCTCTGAACAAATCCGCCTCCCTCACTAGTGCTAGAGGACCGAAGGGTGGAACTTCTAGATGACAATGGAGTAGGGGACGATGCCATGGCCTTTTGGCTCTTGGAACCAGCCTTTAGATTTTTTCGAGGATTGAGACTTGATGGTGTAATACACTTCCTGCCTTCGGTTAGGTTAACTTTTCCTGAATCATTCTGGGATTCTGACTGACTTCCAGCTACACTGCCTGTTGAAGATACAAACTCCGACTTATCCGAAAGACTACTGTCGGATCGATCAAATCTAGATTGAGTGGGTAACTTTCTCTTTGAATCAAGAGCTGGTCTTTTGGCACTAGTCATCATAGAAGTACTCCTTGACAACGTCCTGGTTGTTTCATTTTCATCTGGAGAGTGAAAATGGGTTCTCATTTTTATATCCTGAGCATACTTAACTCTCCCACTGCATCCAATCCTGTTACAGAATTGGGCATTCCTATCACCTTCTTCAGTCATTCCATCTCTCAAGGAACCACCATGACCTTTCTTTGCGGCCGAATGGAACCCCGTACCTCTTTTACCAGAGCTATGATCCATGAATAACAGTACTCACCGCGCAATAACAAGAGAAGTTTTTCCTGAAAAATAGCCCAAAACATCAACAAAAATATTCCCATAGCAGCAGTTAAATACTAGACATTGTTCAGGCAAGTCAACATGGTCATAGAATATGGGGTTAACAAGGTGATGTTGCAGATAGAGGAAAAACAAAACAAAGATGTATCAGGATAGCATGAAACTGAAAAGAAAGAGGCCAGTATCTTAACTGCTGTCCCAGATAAACATGCGTAAGTAAAGAAATATGAGGGTCAAGTCACGCAGAGTCCAAACAAAGATGACTCACAAACCACACGGGCTGGAAAATCCCTGTCTCATCTAAACGGAATAAGCATCAAACAAAAGAAACTGAACCCGATATGGAATGGTACACCAAAGTCGAAACCGCAAACGCAAGTCAGATGTTTCTCATCCATCTCCCCAGAAACAAATTGAACGAATAAAACCCAGAATTAAAAGCTCTCAGTCAAACCTCATCCACTCATGATAAAATTTGCAATTTTCATCAAAAACCATCAATCACAGAGGCACGAAAAGTGTATGTACGGAAATCCTAAAAAGGCCTCCCAAATCCAGAAACTCATAACCAAGACGAAAACCGTAACCCCCTTCCAATCACAGCAGACGATAAATTCAATATGAAAATAAAAAAAGGATTTAACCTTTGTTCTGCTGCTGTTTCCAACTCTAGAATATTTCTCTGTTTTCGGTGGAAAAGAAAGCGAAACTTCCAACTTCAAACTCTCAAGTCTTAACACAATACGAGAAAGGCCATCGCTTTAGAGAGATAGAGGGAGATTGTATACACCTCAGAGAGTATGGACCGATATATATCTATCTATCTTCGGTCTTCACCCGTGTGTTGTCTCTGATTATGGATAGAGCGAAAGATCCGAGGCAAGTGCGCAAAATAGAAGACTCCGTTTTTAGGCACTCACCACACAGATATAAACAAATGCTCAACAAAACAACAACCAACCTCCGCTGAATTGCCGTCCTGCCTTTGTGCCTCACGAGCGGATATCAGCCGTCGGATGCCATTCAATTTTTGGACGGTGAAAGATTGCTGGCAGTTACCACCCAATCGTCACATCACGGCTCCCACTGGGTGATTAGCGAACTAGAGTTTTTTAGCCATGGAAAATCAAGCAAGTCTGACTTTTGATTGAATGACTGTTACTACTCATGAATGTTTCTGTGCCAAACTCTACTCCGTCTACAATTGAGACTTTTTCAGATGCTACTGAAAATTTGATTCCACTCTTTATTTACCCCCACAAATAAAAAACCATAACTTTGGTAAACTAGATATTTGCTGATTACAATTTAGGGTATACGTTCATTCACCAACCTCAATACTTTGTTCACCATCACGAATAAATTTCCTTGTCAAAATCCACTCAGACCCCAAAATTGTATGGCAAATGCTTGGCGGACAACATGAAGACCGAATTTTAAACCGAATGATTGTTAAATGACAAAAATACCCTTGCCTTCACAGTATTTCTGTGCTTAGTGGGAAGAGTATTTTAGTCATTTCACGAGTTTTCGGTCTGAATTTTCGATTTCGTGGTTGTCCGTCTAGCACCGCTCAAATTGTATTCGATCATAGTCATTAACCAAAGGTTATTATAATGATTTGTCGAATCTACACATTAGCTGGCCTTGGCACACGGCTAGATATTATGTCTATGGTGGAGTGGATGTCCACAACTGGTTCCTAGGAATACACATGACCATTTAAATAATTGGTTGTAAACTGGCAAGATTATATTGGAGTACCGAAATTTTCTAATCACGGATATTATATTCCCGACAAGTGATATATGTTCCGAATTCTAATCTTGACTGTCCATTTGTTGATCTGATGGTCAGGAGTGTTTCACTTAATTTTTAAATGCTGTTTATCCTGGCCATCGGATCAACAACGAACGATCAAAATTAAAATTCGGGACGGTCCGATATATATCGTCCGATAGCCGGAAATTTCTGGACTAGAATATATTAGTTGAAAATGGATATTTTATTTGGGTAAGGTAGAATGTATATTATTAACTTGCAGTTCCCCAATTGTGGTGTTTGTGCTTCCCCACGCCTATTTCCTATTTGAACGACGGGCAGCGCACAATTTTCGGTTTCCTTTCCAACCAACACCTGTGCCCCAATGTCCCCCTATTTGTCTCTCCATGGATTGTGGGGTTTCCCTTCTCTATCTACATCTTCAAACGTTTCAAGCATGCACCAAGGATTCCTTGGTATTGGATTGATGCATCAAAAGCAAAAACCATGTTGAGTAAGTTATTTTCACATTATTTTGTTGTTTCAAAGATGATGAATGCTGGTTGATCCTCAAAACAAGAAAGAAATTTTTGCAGGCCACATTAGCACTTGTTAGTTCCATCACAAATGGCGACCAGGACTAGAGAGGGTGTCACCGGGAAGGAGAAACGGGGGACATTACCATCGAATGCGGCGGTTGCCGCGTCGCAGCGGATGAGGAGCCCGAACCCGTCAAAGACAACATCCCCAGTCCGAAGCCCGGATTCCTCAGCCGAGAAGCATGTTCCAAACTACCTGAAACCGACTGTTAGTTCTGGCCTGGATGCCTCGAAGCAACAAGGCAAGAAGCCAGTTTTATCCGGCCCGGAAAAGCATGTTCTTAGCAGGAGGAGATCGTTTGACAAACCACCATCAGCTTCTGCCATGAAAATCTCTCAGAATCCAATTCGGACATCCTCGTTTTCTGGAAAGACAAATGTATCCCACAAAGCAGGGGTTTCAGACAAGAGCTCGAGAGGATCCAAGGATGTTGCTGCTGCTGGGAAACAGCAGCAGCACGGTCTTTATGCGAGGCCTGTCACTGCTGCGAAGAAGAGCAATGTGAAGAAGAGAGAAACCATGAGTGGCACCGGCAAAATACCAACGAAGGAACAAGTGAGTACCCCGACGGAGAAAGTGGATGTCTCGAGCGTGACTGATGTGTCCGAAACCGAGATGCTGTCGGAGAATCAAGACTCCCCTGTTGCTGACTGCGAACAACATGGTGTCGTACACATTGGAGAGTATATTGAAGAGGATGTTGGTAAGGACTTTGAGGTTGAGGTTCATGAAAATGGTGACAAGGATTCAGTGACGGGAGATGAAGAAAATGGGGTGAAGGAGTTAAAAGCTGGCAATAATCTAGAAGATGAAGAGGAATCAATGAAGTTTGAGCAACAATCTGAAGATGAAGTGGAAAATCATATAAATCTCGAGAGGGTGACCACCGAATCTTGTCCGGAAATTCAGGAAGCCAAAATTGTTAGCATCGACACTTGGTCCACTACTGAAGATTCCCAAGAACCAGAAGGCAATGCCACTGTCAGCGTAAGGCCACCGGAACAAGAAGACAACATGACTCAAGTCGAGGAACTTAAAGAACCAACAACAGTCAAAACTGAAGAAAGCAATCCGTGCATTCAAAACGAAGAGATGAAGCAAAGAGAAGATGTTACAGATATAAACGAAGCAGGGGATTCAAAGGAAATGGAAGTCGAAAAGGAAGTGGTGGAAGATAATCTACCTGAAGCAGCAGAGCCCGTAGCATCATCCAAAACAGAGATTGTGCAGGGGAAGAAGGATGCCGCGACAGTTTCAAATGATGTGATCGAAGAAACAGCGAAGCAGCTACGGGAGCAGAGGAAGAACAAGGTGAAAGCACTGGCAGGGGCATTTGAAACTGTGATATCATTGCAGGAGCACAAGTGACATTACATACAAATACAGACTGCATATGAGGAATATGACTCAGTGTGGTTGATTTTTCTTTTCAATTTTTTTCTTACTTGTGTTGAGTTGGTTTCTGTTCTCTACTGAGTTAACCAGAATTTAAAAGTAATATACAGACAATACACGCAAGAGCGGTACATGACCCATATCAAGAAGGGATGATGTAATTTCGCTAGTGTAACTTGTCAAGATCTTGATCTTTATTCTTTATGCATCGATTCCCTTTATGAAAAGAAGTTTCATGACAAAAAGACACCAAAGGAAGTTGACGAATGAAATTATCCTAAACCCGCAAAAATTGCACTCTAAACCTCATGCACCTCAGCTTTCCACAGAAGATATGAAAACTGGTTTCAAAATGATACAACATTACTTAGCTGATTCTTTCAAGATACGGATTGTGGCTTATCCAAGCTCTCCATTTCACTTGTCACGCTTGTGTGGGGAAACTGATCATCTGTGCTATCACCATTTCTTTTGCCTGCACATCAAAGCAGGAAGTAACTGCATTAGTCGCACGGTCCATACAGGGACAGTGATTCAAGATTGGTATTGATATTACCTTCCATGTTTGTGCATGGGAATGCTGCTAGGTCATCCTTGATTTCGCCCGCAACGTTTGGCGAAACCGACTGCGTGTTCTCCTTCAGCGCATTACCAACTTCTATTGCCGCATTACTTACCACAGCTAGTTGAGCTTCATCTCTTTCCACGGGATCTTTCATCTCGATAAATGGATGAGGAAAACTAGAGTTCCCCCCAGATTCTGGAACTTTTACGGATGGAACTGAAGGTGATGCGTCGCCAATTTCGGATATCGTGTCCAGTATAGGTGCAGCATCAACCCGACTAGGTTGAACACCAGGCAATGCAGGAGGGGATTGTGCTTGTTGAACATCAGTAGGTCGTAAGACACTTGGCTTAACAGGAGAAGGGGTGGAGGAAATGGGCGCATTTGCCAGGCCGTTGCGAATGAAATGCACATTGCTTGGCAATTGGCTGGTGATCGCTACTGCACTGGGGGACTTCATCGCACCAATTGCAGTTGGGAGTCGCGCGGCATTTTGGGAACGTGCAGCATCAATTAATGGAGAAGCACCAGAGGAGGTGGCAATGCGAGCCCCGGCAGCAACTGCAACTGCAGAAACTTTCACAATGGGATCTGGGGTGGCATCAGGTTTAACCGGTGCACTCATGTTCCGCATCTGAGATTTGGGGGGCACTGGCCTTCCCAACTGCTGGCTTGCTTGTGACGCGGGAAGTTTTTGAGGTTGATGGTTGAACTTAATTCCTACAGACAGAAAAGTTTATCACAGGGTTATTATATTGATGAACAGAACAGTAACTCCGATAAGACAAAAATTAGTAGGAATCGGGTCAAGTTCATGAAATGTTCACCCCATAGTGTAAATATCTCTCAAAATCGATTATTTTTAATATGGCAATACCACACGACCGATTACAGAACACACCACAGACACATACACCACACTTACAATCACAAAACCAGGAGGGAAACCGGTTAAAATCAAGCAATTTATTCACGATCAAACAACTCTAGGCCAGTAGCAGGCACTAAACAAACTTCAAATTTCAGATATCAAACCACATTTTGCTAAATTGTATACAATAGAAAATCTGAAGAAAAATTTAACTGGAACAGAATTAACCATGCCCGATTTACTCAGTAGATCACGAAATACTGCGGGCATGAAGATAACACATTTTCTGAACCCCACGGATAAAATGGACCAGCACGACATTCAAGTATTAATTCTAGTATCGAACAAAGTAACAGTTTAACTCATCTATATAAGTGATCCGTAAGTTGGTAAGATTATAAAATATACAGAAAAAATTACCTGAGCTCAAATGACCAGCTGCCTTCAAACCATCCATGGCTATAGACGCGGCTCGATCTGCAGCAGCTATTTCACAAGACTGTGAGCTAGTTCCTACTTTGGGCTCGTTCTGCTTTTTAATGGCGAGCCATCTCTTTTGATCCATTACCAACAATAAGTCAGCAATTAGGTCTCAGTAACGCATGAGTGTGAATAAAAGGCAGAGTCAACCACAGAAAATCTACACATTGTAAATGGATGGGAACAAATCTGAATCGCATAGGCTTTCAGTAAGACCAGTAGAACAGAATGATTTGAATAACATTTTCAACATCAATAGAACTAAAGGAATATTTAAATATTTTTTTTTTTGCTAAGTTACATGTTACTAATCTATATAAGAAATGGAAATATTTTAACCAACTTTCAACAGGTGGTTCTTGCCCTAGTGGTTGGAAGGCATTTTAAGTTCCCATAGGTCTTTGGACCAAACTCCAAGTATTTCACTTAGATGAATAGAGATATATATTCTCAAACAACACAAAGTAATTTAACTAGTCATAAAACTATTCAGTCCAGATATCATTTGATCATCATCTACACCCAATAAGGACATTACTTAGTCATTTACTCGTTAGTTTATCAGTTCATTGAATTTATAACAAAACATAAATTATCTGAGAAAGAAACAGAACTCTGGCATTTAAGGACCTGAGAAAGATCTGATGCTTTCATATCATCCAGGAATTCTACTCTGGCAATATGAGCCCAATTCTTTTCTCCATGTTTTTTCACAGCGTCTGTTAGTTTCTTAGTCTCTTCTGCAGACCAAGTCCTTTTTCTTTTTCGGGGATTGTAAGTAGGTCCGGACACCACATTGTTAGGCTTTTTCTCATTGCATGTTGTCGAAGGTTGTGGTTGGTTTTGCACAAAAACAGGAATTCTAATATTTGTTCCCTGCGATGAATTAGGAAGAAGTGAACCACCTGAAGGAGCACCAAATGCTTTGCAGTTGGGTATATTAATAGTCAATGGTGCCTCAATGACTGAGTTATTTGAGAGATTCCTATGAATTGGAGGACCAGAAGCCATTAAAACCTGCAAATCACAAATAAGCACGCCAAAGCATGTCCTTTGTAAGAATAGATATTTAACATGACAAAGCAATCAGAAAGGCATCATAAATGTTACAAGGCTAAAATTTCATAAAAACATCTATAACATATCCAGAAGTAATAACGCAACATAGTCGTGATCTTGGTCCCATGATAGTTTGACTTCAAGATATTGCTGAGACATGAGTTGGGAAATGTTGGCAGTAAAAAGAATAAAAAAATCAAAAATAATATATGAGGTGGCGCTATCAAATATCTTTCAAACTATATTGCCAGAAAATTATCAAAATACAAACTATTTCCGAACAGACTCGGGCCAACATACGCATGTGTAAGATTGAGGAGTAATTCATTTGACCGTTAAACTAACCCTAAATTCCTAAACCTTAAAATTAATGGAAGAGAACAAGCAAATGAATGGTCGTTTTTCACTAGTAGGGATTTTAATAAAAAGAATCGAGTATGTTGAGCATCCCAAGAAATGACCATTGTTAAGCAAGTAGTGACTTCACTGTCCAATCATAACATCCAATGCCACCAGTATTTCACAGTTATAGGAAAACTTTTGCTTCACAGTGTTAAGCTACAGTTACAGCATAATGAGAATTCATGTACAAGGTCCAAGGCAAGGCAAGCCAAGCCATAATCACAAAATAATTATGTTCTAAATGCAATTAGCTAAAAAACAAGTTTCCTTACATACTTTAACACAAGCAGCAACTTCCAAGGAAGCTTCACGACTAGTAACAGGAAAAGCTTCCAGCTCAAATTCTAGATCACTATCATCATCCTGGATTACAAAAAGAATAAAGGTTACCACCAATCAGAAACTTCATCAAGGTCACATTAATAATCTAATAAAAGCAATAAAATCTAAAGGAACTCGTACAAAAACATACACCGAAGACTAACTCAGTATCATTTTTATATGACATAAAGAGCGTTAAATTTTTTTTTTTTAGCCGTGAAATTAAGGAATATCAAAATGCCGCCGACAACAGCACTCAGCTGCATCACAATTCAGATAACAGGGAATCAGAAGGCTCTGTTGTAAGTATAACCTTAGGGTCTGGATCATGATCGTGCTTATCAGTTAGGGTTTCACCATAGGCAAGATGGCGCCAAAGAATGTGACATTCTCTAGCACTCCGAATCCCTGTACTTGTATTCTTCACCAGTCCATGCCAATCAATCTTCTCAACGGCCACTTGCGAAACCTCCCGCAGCAACGCGAGAACCGTATCCACGGAGTATCTTAACAAGCAAACCAACAAATTATCAATTGCGAAGAAAAATTCAATTCCCTAAAAAGGAGTGTGCTTATTTTCCTCGTAAAATAATCCTCAAAAGAACCAAAATACCTCCGCAAAACACTAGATACTTCTTCTTCGCCAATGAACCCCTTATTCCGAGTCTTCTGCTTGCCACTCATCCTTCGTTAACAGTTTTTCTGGAGGTCCTGGATGAAAAGAGAATACGGAAAGGGCAGAAGAATTCATAAATTTGTAACTTTAGACCGCAAAAGTAACTCTTTTGAAAAATAACCTTATAAAAAAATCATTACAAATGTAACATCACCGTTAAAAATAAATAAGAAATTGAATATATTTTAGATTATGCACTAAACGGTTATTATTAAACAACAAACTAACTTAACCACACTCATTTTCATCAAACCCATCTATGACCATACGGAAATACGGTGATCGAAAAATCGAAAACTTGCATTTTTTTCGATTTCATTTTTCCAATTCTTCACCCTTTCCGGCTCAACGACTGGTCCGAAAACGTATTCAGAGAGAAATAGAGAAATTATCGATGGGCCAACGTGAAAAATGTGCATTTTAAGCTGGTTTATTTGTTGAAGGTGCATTTGACCCGAGTTCTAGCTGATTTATGGCACTATCGTTACAATCGAGAGATGGGTCATGCATTTTCTTGTGAGATATATACTTCTGTATGGTATTTATAGTTGGATCGCTTCATTACATTATAAGAATGGGAGCGTGAAAGTGAACGGATAGTTTTTGTCTTACACGACTAGTCGTCGTTCACTCATTCGATCTTAACCCGACCAATATCGTCGTGATACTCGATTCTATGATTCCACCACATTTACATACATTGCTGAGTTTGGAGCGTGAAAGTGAACGGATAGTTTCGTGTCTCATACCACTACTCGTCGTTCACTCATTCGGTCTTAACACGACCAATATCGTTGTGATACCCGACTCTATGATTTCTCCACATTTATATATGTTGCTCTGTTTTCTATTGTTTGCAGATGATGATGACTCTATTTTATAAGATTGCAAATTTTTTGGAAGTAAATGATCATCCAGATATTATAATTGCGGACGTTGAATGTAATTTAAGAGCTGCTCGAATCGAAGAGAACATATTGTTCGCATTTCTATTAGATCTCATGTACAATATATTCGGACCCAGTAAAGATACATTTGATTTAGTTTCGTAGTACAATCCCAATAGGAAGTGCGACCATACTGGGTCTATCATTTTCTTGCATGATGACGATGATGCTTTGGAATTTGTAGGTCAATGTGAGAACGAGAATTCTATGAGACACACCTTGGAAGTTATTTTTGCATCCTAAGGAGAACTCGAATGGCGAGCAAGTTGATGGAAATTTCGACGACGACTACTTCAGTACCATGATGAGAATTGAAAATCGGAAAACTCTGGATACACCCCCCGATCTATGATGCGCAAGAGAGATGCCCACCACACATGGAACAAAAATGGCAATACGTCGAAACTTGGATCTTACAAGCTAAGATGCTAGGCAAGTACAACCTAGTTCGATATATGAGTCACAGCCTCTGGATAATTCGATACTTGAGTCTCCGCCTCTGAATCATCCAACGATATATGAGTCTCAGCCTCTGTATGATTTGATACATGATTCGCATCCATACAATGATCCTATAAACGAGTCTGAGCAAGTATTAACAGGTGATGACTTAATACCGGCACTCGTTGATATGTTTGGGGATGGATCAGACATCCATATAAGTCAATATTATGACTCTGAAGAGCAATTGATGAAGAAACTGATTGCCACCACGTTTGATGGTATTTTTGAAATTCGTACAAGAAAATCCAGCAAATCTTTTTAGTCATATGCTGCGTTGATCAAAACTGCCAATGGATGTCCGAAGAGGGAAAGTCGGTGATGAATCAGAGTATTTTACAATCCGAACTTACAATGGAGATCATAACTATTCTCTCGGGCACAGAAATGCAAGTCATCGACAGGCGACGTCTGCCGTGATAGGGAAACTTGTTGCTCCTCAATTTATAGGTGTTGGGAAGGGGCTTGCTCCTAAAACAATTCAGTCACTAGTTTGCACAAACCTGGGAGCACAAGTAAGTTATGATAAAACTTGGCAAGGGATGATACATGCTCAAAACATCGTCCGAGGTTCATCCGAAGAAAACAATAGCAAACTTGTATCCCACTTTTGGCTCCTCGAATAGTCGAATCCAGGGATCGTAACTCACATAGAGGTCGACAATAACAACAGATTCTTGTATAGTTTTTTGGCATTCGGTGGGTCGATAAGGGGTTATGCCTTCATGAGGAAGGTGATTGGGATTGACGCCACCGTTCTAAAAGGTAAATACAGGGGAGTAATGTTAGTTGCCACAGCATAGGACAGTGAAAGCAAGTGTTATCCACTCGCTTGGAGAATTGTTGATTCGGAGAATGGATCTTCGTGGAAGTCGTTCTTATCGAAATTGAAAGACATCATTGGTGATACCAACAACCTGACGATAATATCGGACATGACACCTAGCATTGCAGCAGTGATGAGAGATGGTTTCAAGAATGCCCATAATGGCATATGTGCATGGCACCTCGGGCAGAACTTAAAGCAAAATTTCATGTGTGGAAGCATCATCAGATCGTACTGGAAGGCTGTCAATGTGTATCGGGTTGAAGAATTTAATAGTTGCATGGCAGATATCACGTCCAAGTATCCTTCAGTCATTACGTACCTTGAATAGGAGGTTGGCCATTCGAGATGGGCCAGGTTTCACTACCCACGGCGAAGTTATAACATCATGACGACAAACCTTGTCGAATCAATAAATTCAGTGTTAGGCCACTAGAGAGAATACCCAGTTATTGCCCTACTGAGTGCAATAATAGAACAAATGTCACAGTGGTGGAATGAGAGACGTTAGCAAGCTGCTGATAAGCACCTATTTAGGGCTTATTTCATGCATTAATATATATCATTTCATTCCCTAAACACTAAGATTATAGCTCAAATCATGTTCATTTCAACTAGATTGGAGAAACACATAC
>JAOYMZ010037282.1:0-15691 GCA_025802335.1 Pinguicula primuliflora | reverse complement strand
TCTCCTTCTAGAAGCATAATCGCAGAACTTTCGATTTTTTGGTTTATATTTTCTTTACAAATTATCGAGATAAAATCATACAAATTATCTTTTTATTTTTTTAATTTGACGATGGCCAAGCCAGCAAAAACCTTGTGTCCCGCATATATGGGAAAGCTGTTACTTCATCAAACTCTCCAGCATTTGTGTATATCCTTTCTCCTCCTTCATATGTATATAATATCCTTCTCAATCAACCTCATTATTCACTATCTCCATCAACGATCAAGGGATTTTGAGGGGCAAACGTAGATGGCATCGAAGAAGAGTGACGGTGGTGGACCATCTCCGCCGCAGTCGGAGAAGAAAGAAACTCAGAAGGTGTCGTTTTACAAGCTGTTTTCTTTCGCGGATAGGCTTGACGTGGCGCTCATGGCCGGCGGTACGGTGGCCGCCGTCGGGAACGGAATGGCTCAGCCGATCATGGCGCTTATTTTCGGCCAGCTGGTGAATACTTTCGGCGGAATGGATCCGTCAAATGCTATGCATGAAGTATCGAAGGTAAATATTTTTGTTTTTCTGCTTCGTTTTTTGAAGATGTATTTTCGAATTATTGTTTAGTCTTGTAACATTCAGTATATAAAACTGAATTCTTCTTGATGCTCTGTTTTCATGCTCTGTTCTTCATGCTCTGTTTTTATGGTGTGTTTTTGTGATTGTCAGCTATCTCTGAAATTGGTCTACTTGGCTATCGGTGCGGGAACTGCTGCACTCTTCCGTAAGTGCTACTCATCTGCGCACACGAGGCCCGAGCTCGAAGTGCAGTATCTAACATTTCTAACATTTCTTTCCCCTGATCATGTGATAATTGTAACTTCATCCCACATGTTTTGATCAGAGATGTTGTGTTGGATGGTGACTGGAGAGAGACAGGCTGCCCGGATTAGAGGATTGTACTTGAAAACCATATTGAGACAAGATATTGAGTTCTTTGACACTCAAACAACAACAGGGGAGGTTATTGGGAGGATGTCAGGTGACACCGTCCTTATTCAAGACGCCATAGGAGAGAAAGTAAGCTTCACTTGGGTGTGATCTACATTCTTAATTTATTGCCTTAAATCTAACCTACTCTTGTGTGTATCAGGTTGGAAAGTTGCTTCAGTTGATATCAACGTTCCTTGGAGGGTTTTTCATTGCTTTCATCAAAGGATGGCTCCTAGCACTTGTTCTTTGTGCAGCAATCCCAGTTATTGTGATAGCTGGATACATTGCCGGTTTAATTATGATAAAGACGGCAAGTTACAGCCAGGTTGCTAATGCTGAAGCTGGAAATGTAGTGGAACAGACGGTCGGAACAATTAGAACGGTACAAAAAAAATCGCTTTTTCCTACTGTTTTTTCTGCTTAGTTTACTCAGTTATCTCTAGTGTTCGACAAAACGCTGGGGTCACCGGGCAGTCAGGGCTATCTATCGTATAGGTGGGCTAGGCGCCTCTACACAGGTACTTAGTTGGTATTTGGGCATGCTATAGACGAGTTTAACTAGGGTTCCCATATAATTTTTTACCCTCTAGTTAGATGCTCCAATATTCGTGTGACGGAGGAGAGGGTTGTTGGCGGGTTCAAATCCAAGTATAAAAAAATTTATGGAGTGCGCCTGCATCTCGCCGCCCCGCTACAGAGCGATGCCCAGTGCAGCGCCTAGATGAGCTAAGCAATTGCCTTCTCGAATAGAGTTAATTTGATCAACCCTCGACCTTTTGTAGGTTGCTTCCTATACCGGTGAGAAACAAGCAATGCAAAAATATGACAGCAAACTTCACCTTGCATATAATGCTGCAAAGAAACAAGGATTGGCTTCAGGTTTGATGTTTGGTACGATGATTTTTTGTATCTTCAGTATCTATGGGCTCGCTGTTTGGTGTGGAAGCAAGCTGATACTAAGCAAAGGATATGATGGAGGAATTGTTGTTAATGTTATGCTGTGCATCATGATGGGAGGAATGTAAGAAGATGTTAGCTTAACTCCACTCTCTAGCTTAACTCATAACTGGATTTTTTTTATGTTCTTTTCACAGATCACTTAGCCAGACGTCTCCAAGTGTAAATGCCATTGCAGCTGGTCGAGCTGCCGCTTACAAGATGTTTGAGACTATAAAGCGCATCCCCAAGATTGATGCATCCAACACAAGTGGAAGCAGGCTGGAAGAAATGCAAGGTGAAGTAGAGCTTAGAGACGTTTACTTTCGATATCCAGCACGGCCTGAAGTGCCGATTTTTCAAGGATTCTCGCTCCGAATCCCGCCCGGAAACACGGTTGCGCTGGTTGGGCAGAGTGGGAGTGGGAAATCAACTGTGATAAGCTTAGTGGAGAGGTTTTATGATCCTGATGCTGGAGAAATACTGATTGATGGTGTTGATCTGAAGTGTTTGAACCTGAAATGGATAAGAGGAAAGATTGGACTTGTCAGCCAGGAACCTGTCTTGTTCGCTACCACAATGAAGGAGAATATATTATACGGCAAAGAAGATGCAACTGATGAAGAGATCAGACGTGCGATTCAACTAGCAAATGCTGCTAAGTTCATTGACAAGCTGCCACAGGTTCATTTATTGATTAGCCCTAAAACCTTTTCATTGTTTTAAGTATTTACAATCTCTGTTCGAGAAACCGGTTGCTATCGCTGGCAGTCCACCCAACGCTTTCTCGAACACCGCTTACAATATCTTCCTTTGTTTGGCAGGGTGTTGATACAAATGTGGGTGAACATGGTACTCAGCTCTCAGGTGGTCAGAAGCAGAGGATCGCCATCGCTCGTGCCATCTTAAAAAATCCAAAAATACTTCTTCTTGATGAAGCAACAAGTGCCTTGGATGCAGAGTCAGAAAGAGTCGTCCAAGAAGCACTTGAGAATGTTATGACAGATAGGACTACCATTGTTGTTGCGCATCGTTTGACAACCATAAAAAATGCAGACATTATAGCAGTTGTCCAATCTGGGAAACTACTAGAACAAGGTACAGTGAAGAAAGCTTTTTTTAAAAAAAAATTTTGGGTACCAAGATTCGACTTTTGCTGCTTCACTCATATTTTTTTCTTGTATAGGTACACATGATGAATTGACAAAGAATCCTGATGGAGCCTACTCCCAGCTTCTTTCCATGCAACAAAGGGCTAAAAGTGCAGAAGGCAAAAAAGTGGAAGAAGTGGTAGACTTGAATAAGAGCTTCAGCAAGTCATTGAGCCAAAGACATTCAATATCTAAATCTCCAAGTCATGGTTCATCAAGGCATCCTTTATCACTCTCCAACACCTTCCCAGCGTTCATGGATTTCCTAGAAGATCATGAAAACGACAAGGGAATGTCGAAGAAACACAAAAAAGTTTCCTTCACACGCCTTGCTTCCCTAAACAAACCCGAATGGCCATTTCTGTTACTTGGATCAGTAGCTGCTTGTTCACATGGCGTGATATTCCCTATTTTCGGTCTCTTGTTGTCATCAGCTATTAAGATTTTCTATGAACCTCCACATGAGCTGAGGAAAGATTCCAGATTTTGGGCACTTATGTTTGTTTTGCTTGGCTCGAGTACTCTTGTAGCCATTCCGGTGCAGAACTACTTTTTCGGGATTGCTGGTGGGAAATTGATCCAAAGAATACGTTCGTTGTCCTTTAGGAAAGTAACCTACCAGGAGATCAGCTGGTTTGATGATCCTGCAAATTCAAGGTTAGTCCATTGGCATATGAACCCCAAAACTCTGTTCTCCCGAATGTAGCTTAAGCACCCGCTTTCTCGAACACTGTCAAAGTACTAAATTCTGTATTTTCTTATGGTGCAGTGGTGCAATTGGTGCTAGATTATCCACTGATGCCTCCAGTGTAAGAAGCCTGGTTGGAGATGCATTGGGATTAATAGTCCAAAATTTAGCAACAGTGATGGCAGGCCTTATTATAGCCTTTGTTGCTAATTGGTTGTTGGCCTTTATAATATTGGCTGCCCTCCCCCTTATTGGTATGCAAGCTTTCATGCAGATGAGGTTCTACAAAGGTTTCAGTGCCGACGCTAAGGTTCTTCTTTTTACTACATCTGTAGAGAAGAAACCATTTCCTTTGGCTATGTTAAATCACTCTAATTATTTAATCACATTGTACTTGCTACATTCCGTTCAGGCCATGTACGAAGAGGCAAGTCAGGTGGCGAACGATGCTGTTGGCAGCATCAGGACCGTGGCATCCTTTGGTTCGGAGGGAAAGGTTATGAAAATGTACGAGACGAAATGTGAGGCTCCCTTGAAGCAAGGAGTGAAGCTAGGAGTAGTGAGCGGAGTAAGTTTTGGTGTTGGATCTTTTGCACTCTTTTGTGCACAATCCTTTTGTTTCTACATTGGGGCTGTTCTAGTTCAGCACGGTAGAGCATCGTTTGGCGAAGTGTTCAGGGTACTCATGATCTCTTTTCTTTTTTCCTGGTGTTAGTTATGTTGATAATAAACACGGTTTGAGAAAGCGCTGGTCGGTCTAGGGCCCGTCTAGTATCTAGGCACAGTGGTTAGACAACCACCCAGTGCCTGATCCGCTTCTCGAACATAGATAATAAGAAATCTAGATTTAATCAGTGACATCGCTTGCAGGTTTTCTTTGCTCTAACGATGGCAGCCACTGGAGTTTCCCAAGCAAGTGCCACAGCTCCTGACTTTAGTAAAGCTAGGAGTTCTGTTGCCTCAATATTCGAGATCCTTGACAGCAAACCCAACATTGATTCGAGCAGTGAAGAAGGAACAACACTAACTGATGTTAGAGGTGATATTGAGTTCAAACATGTAAGTTTCAAGTATCCAACAAGACCAGACATCCAAATCTTCAGAGACTTGTGTCTCAATATCCCATCTGGAAAGGTAGGTACTCTCCTCTTTTCTCTCTTCTTGTCTCCGTTGATTCACGGATAGAGTGTGGCACTGCGTGATTGGTGTGACAAGTGACATAAGTGCACCGCACACTATGTAGTGACGAAAATCTGATGTGTTTTAAACTTGTCAGACTGTTGCTCTTGTTGGAGAGAGTGGAAGTGGGAAATCAACGGTGATCAGTTTAATAGAGCGTTTCTACAATCCTGACTCTGGGACCATACTCTTGGATGGTGTGGACATCCACAGGTTGAAGATCAGCTGGTTGAGGCAGCAGATGGGATTAGTGAGCCAAGAGCCAGTTCTGTTCAATGAGTCCATCAGGGACAACATTGCCTACGGAAAAAAGGGGAACGTAACAGAAGAAGAGATCATCGAAGCAGCAAAATCTGCAAATGCACATAACTTCATATCTAGTTTGCCACAGGGGTATGACACGAGAACCGGCGAGAGAGGCCTGCAGTTATCTGGCGGACAGAAACAACGAATCGCCATAGCTAGAGCCATCTTGAAGGATCCCAAAATCCTCCTCCTCGATGAGGCAACAAGTGCATTGGATACAGAGTCCGAAAGTATAGTTCAAGATGCATTGGACAGAGTGATGGTGAATAGAACCACAGTGGTAGTAGCTCACAGGTTAACCACCATCATTGGGGCCGATATCATTGCCGTGGTGAAGGATGGAGTGATATGTGAAAAGGGTAGGCATGATGCCCTAATGAAGATAAGAGATGGAGTCTATGCTTCCTTAGTTATTCTCAGTAGAAGCTCACAGTAGTGTGAAGAAGCTAGACAACGTTCCTGAGCACTTTTTCTGTAACGGTCATATACAGGAGAGATATTGACATGGATGTGTTCCTCTTGTGTTTTTGAGTTTCCACTAACTTAGAATTAGTGAAGTGCTGTTGACAGATTTTTATTTTTTACAAATTAATTTTTTTGATAGGTAATCACTTAGAAGGAATACTCACTAATCTGGGAGCGTATTCCAGATTAAACCGGGCCAAAGCCTTTTTACAAAGTAATTTAATTGGTATGATGCTAAGGAGTTGAGCTTGGTTCACTAATAAGTCAAGAGTTCAACTCTAGATACAACCAGGCAAATTAATTGGAAATATACACTGTTTGATTTAACTCTAGATTGTTAAATCAAATTATTTTTATATTGTGTGATCTCTAATTTGTAGGGATCACATCCTTTATTGGTAGGGATTTCCATATTGAAGATCTTGTATAGCTCTATACAAACATGTAAAGAGAAGAAGAAAAACAACTCAAAAAATAGGAAGAGCTCTTCCCGTAGAGTAGGCTATTGCCGAACCACGTAAACATCCGTGTTCTTTACAATTCCGCACTTAATTCCGCTAATTATGGTATCGAAGCAGGAACGATCCTATTTTTCGTCATCTACCTAAGGTTTATTTCCCCATTTTCTAGACTGTTCAACAGTACAGTGCACCACGGGAGACAAGGTCCCGGCACTCACCAGTCAGATCAACAATCTGGCCGAGCAATTTGAACAGTTTAAGCTATTCATGGAACAAAAGTCTAAAGACAGCAATCACACCTCATCATCCTCCCCCCGGAGTCAGAGGAGCAGACATTATCTGCAGTTATTGATATCAAACTGGACAACCACAGTTACATGCTATGGGCATGACTTATGAAGGTATATATCGTGGGACGAGGTCGGTACGAATTCATTTCTGGGGAGGTGAAAGCCGCTGCAGAATCAGACCCCGATTATTCCAAATGGTGAGAACGAGATTCTCAAGTGTTCGGTTGGATTACCAGATCAATGGAGAAGAAGTTAATCCAGAAATATGCACACTATCCCAACTCCTATGAATTATGGAGGATTCTGAAGAAGACATTCACAGCAGGGGAAGATTCATTAAAGATTTTCGATCTTATGACTAAAGCAGATCGAATGACACAGGGACAAACTCAAATTGAGGACTACTACGGCCAGGTCAGTGCTTTATGGCTTGAAATTGACCGTCGGCATCCAAATTCAATGGACACCACGATGGAAATGGAGAAATTCAACGTAATGAAAGAGGAGCACAGGTTATTCACCTTCTTACTAGGCCTCAATCCGGAATTTGAAGTTACTACCCGAGACATTTTCAAAGGAGTCCCTCTTCCCTCAGTCGAAGTTGCATATGCGACACTTCGACGGGAAGTCGCTAGGAACGTGATTATACATTTGCAGGCAACCTCCGGCGGATCGAACTCATCATCGGGAGTTGGAATGGGACTCGCAGTTAAATAGAATACCTCACAAAATTAGAAATTTTGGCCAGGAGAGGAGATACAGCAGGCAGACGGTTGATTTACGACCAATTCTTCATCTTGCCGGCCGAGATGCAAATATTGTGGCAGATTAGGGCACACGAAGATAGTATGCTACAGGAAAAATGGATACCCAAAAGAGTTCAATTCAGGCCGCCGTGAGGGGGGGTAGCAGCTAGCGACGAAGGTCACACGGAGCTTATTCGACGCCTTGCGTCCAGGTTTTCAGCTAAAGGTCATTCGGTTGCAAAGTCTGTTCCCTACATTGCTGCACACTGAATTAACTTAGTCTAGAAGAGTAGCCTTTTTCTAGAGCTTAATACAGGGTCAAAATCACCAAGCGTTGTCCTCTCCAGTGTAGTAGGTGTTACGTCCAATATATGCTGCAGACCAAACGGATCCAAGCCTAATTCATCAGGTAATAATCTGGGCCGCATGCTAAGAACATCACAACTCTCACTCTGGACTGCTGCCACAGCTGTCCGTCGCATAGCTGCTCCACCGGTGGTTCTAACAATTAGCCCTTCATCTAATTTAGCTGCTGCTTCATTGGCCTCAACGTGTTGCATTGAACTCTTAGTGATCTCCTGTATCCCTCCTTGGTTATCTCGTTCTGCTAGAAGGTCTACAGCAGGTTAGTGACTAGGGTGCTGAACTACATCCACATTATCATCATCCATGTCTAAGTGCACTGTTGTGTCTGAATGTTCCAACACTATATCATCACTATTCTCCAATGCACTGGTTGCTGTTGTCATGTCCACATTTTTCTCTAATTCATCGTTTTTTGCTATGATTTCCCCCACCTCCCCAAGATTTGCATATTTTTCATCCTTAGTAGTCCCTGAGGTTTCCACGTTATCGGTGAGTTTGGCCCTGTGAGTCCCTTATAAATTTAAGGCGACGAAATCACTAGCTCCACACTAAAATATAAGATTTTTGATCTCATATATGCATAAAATTTTCAATTGTAATATCAATTCTGACAATAATAATAGGTTATCATAACCCTAACCCTAAACATGCCGATTAATCGTCGATTAGAGAATCTTGCTGAAATGTTTGGTAGTAATGAATGTCCTGGTGGTGTAACTGATCCTCTGCATGGAAAAGAACCTGGTAACGAAGAGCCCTGGACCACTGTAAGGCCACGAGGGAAACTTTTGAAAGATGCAAGTACTTAGAAGGAGAAAACCAGCAAGTACACTAAACAACTACCAACATTTATTGAGAAGATTCGGGCAACCTCAGTGCCATTATATGTATCAAACTTCCCTTCAACATGGAAAAGCTCCGACATGTGGAATTTTTTTGATTCTTATGCTCAAGTCAGTGATGTGTTTGCACTACCAAAAATGGAATTCAGGGGGAAACGATATGAATTTGTGTGTTTTGTGAAAAATACGAATTTGGATGAGATCATTGCAAAGGCTAATGGGAATGCAGTTGAAAATCATAGGCTGTACGTGAATAGAGCAAAGTTAGAAAACGAACTCAAGCCTTTGACTAAGAATATAATGGACGAAGTGCCTCAATTACCTGTTTCCTCTTCTGTCAGACCAAATGTATCTATCGATGAGCTAGTGAAAGTGGTGAAGTATACACCGACGAGTGAAGAATCGAGATGGCTAGAGACATGCCTTGTTGGTTTTCCTTCGCCAACACTGGATATTAATACCCTGAGTAAGATAATGAAGAAGCAAGGTTATAGAAGTGGCTCTGCTGTCAGACTTGAGGGTGGTGAAGTTCTTCTCCGATTCAAATCTATAGAAGACCAAACCAAAATGCTTAGTGATTCTAAGACAATGGAAATGCTCTGTCTTAACAATCATAGACCTTGGAAATATGTTGATGGCAATCTAATGAGGTTGGCTTGGATCAGAATCAGAGATGTGCCTTTGTACTGTTGGAATACTAGATTTTTCACTGAAGTGTGTTCTTCTTTGGGGACGGTGATGAAGTAGATGAGTGTACAGCCGAACAAACACTGATACAGTTCGATAGAGTGCTGATTATGACCGAATCGAATGAGTATGTTAATTGATCAGTAAAAGTAGAGACAAACTCTGGTTTTTTCCTGGTTAAAGTTGATGAAGAGTTGGCAACAAATAAAGTTCTATGGAACAGTGCGCCTAAGTCCAGGAATAAGAACACACGAACCAATGAGGATTAGCCAGACTTAGCTCCTGGAAACAGGCATGTATGGAGGAAAGTGGCTGCTAAACAGAACTCGTGTGGGGATCTGGTAAGACCTATTGCAACAGAGAATGTGTTGGATGAGTTAGTGACGAGTGATGAAAATGAAGATCTCAGTGGTCTGGAAGATAATTTTGGGCTGAAAACAAATGACTGAAGAAATGAGAAAAAAATATATTTGTTATGGCATCAAAGTCTCTACCTATATACTTGGGTAATAGCTTGAGTTCAGGCTTAAACAACATCACCCTCCGACCTTCTCCTCCTTCCCCACCAGCAAAGCAGAGGAACAGTAATACAGATGATAGCTTGAAGGATGTGAATAATGATGAAGAATTAAACACACCTATTCAATACTGCTCGCAAGATAGTGATCCTTTTGGATTACAGTTACACCTGAATCTTACACCAAAGTCTCTCGAGAAGGTAGCAATCGGGTACCACAAATAATGTAAATGAGGGTGATGTTGCAAGTCTAGAACAACTCTCTACAAGTTTAGAAGACTCTCAGACTGGGCACACAAAACTTGGTTTATGGCTCAGAAAGTGGGAGTATCATCAGCGCAAGAATCTGAGATTCTTACCAGACTGGAACATTTGGAGAATTTCGCCTCAAAATTGTATTAGAACAAGTTAAAGCAAAATCCTGCGGAAAAAGGTTTCTAAGTAAGCACAAATAAGAATCTTGTCATGGAATGTCCGAGGACTAGGGGCACCCGAAAAAAGAAGAGCGGTTATAGACCTAGTGAATAAACACAAACCTGATTTTTTATGCTTCTAGGAGACCAAATGGGAGCAAAACAACTATGAGAAAAGCAAAAAGACTATGGCCAAATGATGATCTAGACATATTCTGCAGAGATTTAGCTAGCAGATCTAGTGGTATACTCTGTATCTTACGGAAAAGCAATTTGAAACTGATTAGTACTTATTTGGAAGATGGATTTACATCAATCACAGGTTTATGGGAAAAAGAGGAGATAATGACCACAATTGTGATTGCGTACGCTCCATCTCTTGTGTCTGAAAAAAGAAACTTATGGAATCAGATCTTGTCACACATAGCTGATCTGCAGGTAACTAACTACTATGTGGTATGTGACTTCAATGCCTATGTGGTATGTGACTTCAATGCAGTTTGGCCTGTAGAGCAAAGAAAGGGTTCTGCTAGTGTGGCTAGAAGAGAAATATATGACTTCAATCTATTCATAGAACAAGCAGGTTTGTTGGATATTCTCCTCCAAAGGAAAAAGTATACTTGTGTGAATGGAAGTGGCCCGAGCTTGAGTAGAATTGATCATTACTTACAATCTGATCAGCGGATGGAAAATTGGCCGGCAGTATATCAGTATGCTTTGGAATGAGGCCTTTTAGATCACAACCCTATTTTATTAAAAGAGGAGTACATAAACTTGGGTCCAAAGGCTTTTGCAACGTTTAATGCTTGGTGTGATAGTCCAGGATTCCAAGAATATGTGAAGAAGGAGTGGGATGGTATTCAGTTATCTTGGACAAAAACATATATTCTTCATCATAAGCTGAGAATACTTCGAGAAAAGTTGAGAATCTGGAACAAAACAGTTTTCGACAATGTGAATAGATATGTGGACATAATCCAGAATGAGATTGAAAGGATAGATACAATGGCTGAGCAGATAAATCTTACAGAGTAGGAGAAATTAAGGAATTCCAAGCTCAGACTTGATCTCTGCAAAACCCTTCAAAGCAAAGATAAAATGCTATTCCAAAAGTCAATTCTTCGCAAATTTGGATTTTGTGAATTATGGATGAAATGGATAGAAGAGTGAGTCTCCTCAGCCTATGCATCAGTTCTGGTTAATGGCAGTAGTTCTAGGGAGTTCAAACTGAAAAGAGGTCTGCGAGAAGGGGTTCCCGTATCTTTGTTCCAATTCTTGGTGGCAGTTGAAGGCTTAGGAATGTTATTCAAGCAGGCACAACTTCTGAACATGTTAGAAGGAGCTGTTGTAGGGGAAATTAATCTAACTCACCTATAATACGCTGACGACACTTTTCTGTTGGCTGAAGGTTCAAAGGAGAATGCAGTGGTGATTAAATGTACTCTGCAAATTTTTGAACTGATGAGTGGTCTATTTGTGAACTTCAGTAAGAGCAGCTTATATGGGTTAAATGTGGACGACATGGAACTGAGAAATTTTGTTGACTTCCTACACTGTGATACAATGAAATTATCCTTCATACACCTCGGTTCGCCTATAGGACACATTGCTGGAAAGACTAAACAGTGGGAACCTTTGATTAAAGAAATGAAAAGTAAGATAGAACAGTGGGACTTCAGTTTTCTTAACTTTGCAGGAAGGTTCTCATTGATAAAATCATCGTTGCAGAGTATACTAGTGTATTACATGTCTATCTATAAGATACCAAAGATAGTTATGCTGGTAATTTGGAGATTATTCAGAAATTTTTATGGAGGAACTCAAAATCAAGAAATAAGCCAATACAGTGGGTGAAATGGAAAATTCCATGTTTAGAAATGAAATCAGGAGGCCTCAGAATCAGAGATGCTGAATCTATGAATATTTCCTTGATGTCTAAGTGGCTTTGGCGCTTAAAAACAGAACCTGAGAGCCTCTGGTCAATGATCATTACTGCTAACTATCTGAAGCATGATAACAGTGAAACAGACCTCGGCCTTTTATCAATGCCTGATGGAGTATCTAGAACTTGGTCTTACATATGGAATGCAGCAGCTTCTGAAACATGGTTTCAAGAAAATCTAAAATTCAATCTGGGGAACGGACTTAAGGCATCTGTTTGGAATACAAACTGGACAAATGAGGGTTGTCTATCGGTGCTTTACCAGGATCTCTACAAGTGATCAAACTGCAAAAATGCAATAGTGGGACAATTAGCTCCAGATCATACTCAACATTCGTGGAAGTTGTCTTTCAGGCGTCCTTTGAGAGACTGGGAACATGAAAGATTGTTCACACTGACATAGTCTTTGATTGAGTTGTTGCCTCTATCAGTTGAAGCTGACGAATGGTATTGGAAAGCTGGTGGAAAATTCTCAGTAAAGACTGCATATAGGCTGAAAGTGGCAGAATGCTCTATGCCATCTGAGCATGATGAGAAACTTCAACGCTCCTGGTGTAAAATTGTCCCTCGCCGAATCCAATGCTTTGTATGGAGGTTGTTGCAAAGTAGAATACCAACTATGGACAACATTATGAAGCAGGGAGTCCAACAATTCTATAAAAGATGTGTGTGGTGTGCAAAAGAAATTGAAACTGTGGATCATATGTTCTTCAATTTTGAGCAGGCTACTGATACATGGAATGCAAAAACTCGTGGCTAAATGTGAAGTATGAGAAGAAGCAAAGTCCTATAGAGAACTTATCTGCACACATAAACAAAGTAAAAGGCCTATAGAGAACTTATCTGGTTGGCAATATGGATGGCGGTGGTTTGGCATATATGATGCGAGCGCAACAGTATAAGATATGACAGTGAGGGAATTCAAGATGTTACAGAAAGGATCAAAATATATGTATGGACATGGCTTAAAGCATATGGAAGAATTCCTTCAACAGTAATACTGTCGTACTGGTTATTGGATCTGAATGTAACCTTAAATATGAAGATAGTAAATTACCAAAAAAATATTTGAAGATAGTATCAACTTGAAAGATTGATAAGGCAGGATGTGAGAAATCCTAATATTATAAATTATTGTATCTACCATTTTGTTTGGAATGAAAGCTATAAAAAAAATAATAAGTTATCATAACCACAATTAAAATATTAGGTACCATTAATTATGAAGAATTGATTATATATTCGGGCATCGCTAGGTCCGTTCAAAGAGTGATGCTACTTGTACATCTTTTTTTGACATTTTTAATTGACACACACATGTGGCCACATCATAGCCACATTTTCTCTCTTTTATATTCTCTCTTTTATTCTCTCTCCTCACACATTCCCTTTTTTTGTGGCTATGCACATGTGTGTCAATAAAAAAATGTCCAAAAAAGATGTACACTTAGTATTACTCCCGTTCAAAAGCCCAAGTTAAAAACTTGGTAAAATTCATGAATGACGTCGAGTGAGGATCATTTATGAATTGATTATATAATATTTGGGCCTCGCTAGGTCCGTTCAAAAGCTCACATTAAAAACTTATTAAAATTCATGAATGACGTCGGGTGAGGGTCGGTATCTTGTTTTGCTTTAACTCGAGACATTGAAAATCCCCAATATCCGAAGGAAGAAAAATGGTTGAAGAAGCACAGAAATTGGACGCTGGTTCGATTACCGAGGGAGAAGAGAACTCATCAAACATGACGCAGAATCACCATAACACAGGGGGAGAAGCATTGGAGGTGGAAGAAGGAGAAATCGTCGGTGACGCTTCAGACGATGCTGTAAAGTCGATGGTGCCGCCGGAAACTAGGCATCCATTGGAGCACTCGTGGACGTTCTGGTTTGATAATCCTGCTGCCAAATCGAGACAGGCTACGTGGGGGAGTTCAATTCGAGCGATTTATACCTTCGCCACTGTCGAAGATTTCTGGAGGTGTTTGTTCTTTTGCTTCTGAATTTTTCTTATTCAATCTGAATGGTTTTTTTCCATTTTTTGGATCGACATTTCGAATTCTAAAAATTTCATTTCGAACATGAATTATTCATGGGTCTGATTCATGGTTATAAATATGTTATAGGTCATTTTAGCCTAGATATTAGTTATAGGAATTACTTCATTCTTTTTTCTGACTGGCAGTGTTTACAACAATATATACCAACCCAGCAAGCTGCAAGTGGGAGCAGATTTTCACTGCTTTAAACAAAAGATCGAACCGAAGTGGGAAGATCCAATTTGTGCGAATGGTGGAAAGTGGACCGTGGCTTTTCCAAGGGGAAAATCTGATACTCATTGGCTGCACACAGTATGCCTTGTTTCTTTTTTACTGAACTTGCTTCGATACTTTCAGATGCAAAATGCATATATTGGGCTGCTGCACTCTTTGAAATTCATACTTTTGATCGTGTGTCATGTTACATTTAGTTGCTGGCAATGATTGGAGAACAATTTGATTATGGAGATGAAATTTGTGGGGCTGTTGTCAATGTTCGAGCCAAGCAGGATAGAATATCTATATGGACTAAGAATGCTGCGAATGAAGCTGCTCAGGTTTGTCTTAGATAGTAATTTGAATTGCTCCTGTTGGATTTACTTGATTCCTGGTAGGTATTATGGTACTTGCCGGGTAAAGAACGGGTCCATGCATGATTCGTAACCAACTGTTTGGGTTTATAGATTGTAAAGTTTGTTGATCGATATGAATCAGTTGCATAAGGCTTGATCGTCACTTCATGTACTTCTGGCAACTACCTTGCATTTTTTTAACCTTTGGAATGAAATTTAGCTTGTGCATTCTATGAATTTTAAGAATTGCTGCAACTTTTCTACCCAATTGATGCACCAGCACTTTCAACGTGGCAAGATTTGATTTTTTTTTAACATCTTACTTAATCTTGAAAATCAGCATGAATAGAAAGAGGAGGGTTATACTATTTGATATTATCAGGAGGGTCCCATTGTAAAAGGGCTTAGATTTGTGGAAAGAACCGCATGATATTATTCAGTTGTTTTCTTTAGGTGAATGATAAGTGATAATCTATACGACTTTAAGGCTATTGGTTTTCTTATACGTATATACAACTTACAAGCTTTTGATGAGGTTTGTATGTAGCGTATTTTTTTGGTAGAATATATGCTATGTAATACACTCCATAGTCTGTATGGAGTGTATTTCTTAATTACTTTTTAAAGATATATTCATTATTCCTCCTATTCATGAAAATTGTTATGTTTTGTCTTATTTTTCTGAATGCATTCAAACATTTTTCAGATGAGCATTGGAAGACAATGGAAGGAGTTTCTGGACTATAAAGAATCAATTGGTTTCATAGTTCATGTAATTCTTCATCTTTGAACATGTTTTCTCTGAAATGTAGTTACGAATCTTTCCGCAATGATTTGGATGGCATCTCCTTCAATGCAGGATGATGCAAAGAAGCTGGATAGGGCTGCGAAAAATCGGTATACCATATAGCGGTTGCTGACCGAAGGCTAAGTGGTTGGGCCTGCCCTGCCCCTCCTCTTGTAGCTATGATGTTCGGGAATTTTCACTAGTACTACTAATTGCACCCCCACCCCGACCCGTGATCTTATGTTTTTTTTTAGCAGATGTTAAGACCACTTCCAGACGGTGCGAAGTCCATAATTATACATTAGATATCACTGCAATGGTTGCTATCTCTTGTTTCT
>JAOYMZ010037272.1:0-15693 GCA_025802335.1 Pinguicula primuliflora | reverse complement strand
CAACCGGTTCCCACATGGAGGGGGAGGGAATTTCTCTCCCCCTTGTGGGTAGTCTTATAGTTATCATTTTTCCATGCACCGGGCTTGTAAAGCCCGTGCAAATGCCCACCAGGCTTCCAAAGCCTAATTGTTATTAATCCTCATTTAACCTCACTTAATTAGCATAAATAACCCACCGGACTTTTGAAGCCCGGTGGGAATTAATACCGGGCTTTGGAAGACCGGTGCACAGTACCGTCCTCCCAAAGAGTGGTGCGTGTTAAATTAAAAAAAATGAGCCAAAATCGTGGTAGAAAAAAATTGTCTCAAGTAAAGTATCATTCTAATTTTGAATTGTTGTGTTAAATATAGGACGACTATTGAGAGAAATTTTCTAATCATGAATGTTTATGTGTTGATTAATTAGATATGGCCCTGAGTTACAATCTTAACTGTTGGTGTTGTGATACAACAGCTAAGATTAATCACATCCTTAAATTTCATTTTTTTTATAATAATTACATTTTTGTAGACAATAGGGCTCGTAGCGAATATATGAGTTTGGTTCTTGAGCATATGAATCATATCAGAGGCACGAAGGGGCGAGAAGCTTGGCAGGCTACCTGGATGTCTGTGGTTTGGCAGCCCCTGCCTGTAACCTTGAGTTTTTTTAGCTGTTGTTCTTGAGTTTTAGCTGCTGATCTTGAGTTCTTTTTGACTGCTGTTATTGAGTTATAGCTGCTGATCTTGAGCTCCCTTTTGGCTGCTGGTATTGAGCTATAGCTGATGACATAAAGTCTTAGGGGCTGCTATTGAGTTGTAGATTAAGCTTTAGCTGCTGCTATTGAGTTCAGCTATATGCTTTTGAGTTTTCTTTGAGTTTGGTTGTATGCTGTAAAGGGTTTTAACCCATTTCTTTTTTGAGATGCAAATATAGTTACTCACTTACCAAAAAAAAGATTGATCTTAGGCATTGGATGACAACATCAATGGCTAAGATTAGAATTCGGTATCGTATCTCACTAATCGGTACATAAGCATTCTGGACTAGAAGATTTTTCTGAATTGTGATATTAATTATTGTATGTTATGACGAGTAAACTTACAATGCCAAACGTTAGGAGCGAATAATTGAGTCATGTGTCGAATTCTAATTATGTCCGTCGAGATTGTGATCTAATACTTAGATCTGACGATCATGATTAGAAATCGACACATAACTCATTTATTCGATGCCTAACATTCGACATCTGAAGATTTTTCATGTTATGATACAACGGTTATACTAATCGATTCTCATAATTAATTGAGAAATATTAGGTTCACAAAATAAAAGATTAACAATTTTTGTAAATTTTCAAAACTACGTCCTATTAAATTTTGTATTCTTATGTGATTTTATCTTAAAAATTTTATAATTTCTTCTTCAAAACTACATCTTATGAATTTTTGTAATATTTAATTTTGTAAATAGAGTATTCTTGTAATTATAAACACATATGTATTTTAAATGAAGTTTGATTTTTTAAATTGAAAGGGTGAATTGAAATATAACTGCTGCAAAAAATTGATCATGTCAAATATGGACCACGTATAACTCATATACCTTTTGTATGGCCCACCAATTCTTTCACTGGGGTGATTGTATTCCTCATATCCCACATCTGTAGTCGGAAGCAGTTGCACTACAGTGATTATACATGCAGCCAGACATAAGATCGAAGTAACCTTTACCCGAAGAGAAGGTGGCTTAACAAAAAAAAACCCGAAGAGAAGGTGAGCTGTCATCATTAGAAGTAACAATGAGCTGAGTCGCAATGTCAGGAACACCTCCTTAGCAATCTGTTGATGTTGTTTGTAGCTTCTCTGGGCTCCGAGAAACAGAATAGGGCTGAAAAATTTTAGTCTATGCCATCTCAACATTTCCAACTGCTGGAGATGCGAAACATTTGTAAATGGAATGCCCGACCACCACTGCGGCAACAATTCCGAATCCAATGCACGTATAAATAACAGCCCAAGCACCTCAAACATTTTTTTCCAACCAAGAAGAAGAGAAAGCTTGTGGTTGATACTAATGAAAACTCTTCTATATTTATAGTTAGTGAACTTGAACCTAATGAATGATAATGAAAAATTAGTTGGTTGGTAAAAACTAAAAGTACACATACTGAAAATGTTCACCAACGTTGATCTAATATTACAAATATTATTAATGCATAAAACAGTTACGACAATTATTAAATCATACATAAACAATATGAACAAATTTCAATCTAATATTACAAGTATTTTTTATTAATTAAACAACAAGTGTTAAATCAAATATAAACATTATTTAACTATTAATAAAAATTACCTTTCGTTAGACTGCTGTTGCTACTGCTCTTTTTGCTAGATCCTCGTTCCAGCTGCTCCTCTTTGCGAATTGAAGAAGAAGATTTGTGTTTGAGGTGAGAAAATATGAGGGAAGACGCCTGCAACGCGGCTTTGAAACAATATTTTCGCAGTCGTCACGTAGCACGGGAAAATTGTTGCGCTGTCAGCAGCATCACAGTGTAAGAACCACGCTGTTGGCTACATCGCGGAATCGTTAATCATATATCAATAATTCCGCACTTCAGTCATCAGTGCGGTTTAAGAACCGTGCTTTTGCCTACAGTACGGAGCCCTGCCACGCTGCTTACGCCATATCACCTTTCTTTTTCGTGACATGTGGTAAAATCGCGAAAATAAAGACGTTGAGGGGTAGAAACTCTATTACAGTTTATGAAGGTTTCCAGTTTTCTCTTTTCCTGTTATATAACATTTTATAAACTCTTCACCCATATAAACTGTAAACCTTAATAAATATAATTTATTAATATTTTTATTAATTAATATACAATTTTATATTAATTAATATAATATTATATGCGATGATGTGGCATAGAAGGCGTGAATAAGTCGCGAACCCAAGGAGTGGGATTTAGCATTTCCGAACGAGAGTTCGAAAATTGAATGACAAGTCACCCTTTCAATTTAAAAAATCAAACTTCATTTAAAAAACATGTGTTTATAATTACAAGAATATTCTATTTACAAAATTAAATATTACAAAAATTCATAAGGCGTAGTTTTGAAGAAGAAATTACAAAAAATTTAAGATAAAATCACATAAAAATACAAAATTTAATAGGGCGTAGTTTTGAAGATTTACAAAAATTGTTAATCTTTTATTTCGTGAACCTAATATTTCTCAATTAATTATGAGAATCGATTAGTATAACCGTTGTATCATAACAAGAAAAATTTTCAGGTGTCGAATGTTAGACATCGAATAAATGAGTTATGTGTCGAATTCTAATCATGATCGTCCGATCTAACTGTTAGACACAATCTCGACGGTCATGATTAGAATTCGGCACGTGACTCAATTATTCGGCACCTAACGTTCGGCATCGTAAGTTTACTCGTCATAACATACAATAATTAATATTACAATTCAGAAAAATCTTCTAGTCAGGAATGCTTATGTACCGATTAGTGAGATACGATATCGAATTGTAATCTTAGCCGTTGGTGTTGTCATCCAATGCCTAAAATCAATCTCATTTCAAAAATGTGATTATTAATACAAAATGCAATTTAAGGATGTGATTAATCTTAGCTGTTGTATCACAACACCAACCGCTAAGATTGTAACTTGGGGCCATATCTAATTAATCAAGACATAAACATTCAGGATTAGAAAATTTCTCTCAATAGTCGGCTTATATCTTAACACCACAATTCAAAATTAGAATGATACTTAACTTGAGACAATTATTTTCTACCACGATTTCGACCCATTTTTTTAAAATTAGCACACACCGCTCTTTGGGAGGACGATACTGCACACCAGTCTTCGAACGCCCGGTATTAATTCCCACCAGACTTCGAAAGTCCGGTGGGTTATTTATGCTAATTAAGAGAGGTTAAATGAGGATTAATACCCACCAGGCTTTGGAAGCCCGGTGGGTATTTGCACGGGCTTTACAAGCCCGGTGCATGGAAAAATGATAACTATAAGGGGATGCTACATGTCCATACAGGCCAGCGTAGACCGACCCAGGGGCGGGCACGGGCTCTAGCTCGTGCCCGATTTTCGGTCCGCCCCATAAATTTTTTTAGCTCAACCCACACCATACAGACATTCCACAAAATGAGAACAGCACAGTCGACTCTCGCTGGAAGCCCTTGTGAAAAAAATCCGATCTGTGCAGCAGCTTGAAATAGGGAAGAAGAAGGAGGCAATAGGAGAAGAATTAGGACAAACGACTCTCAAGGTCCCTGAAGGCAGGAAAACACGATCTCAAGTAGGTAATTCCTGATTGGATGTGGTATTTGGGTTAACTAGAAGTCTAGGTTATTACTTCTCGTTTTGAGTGTTTATGTGTAATAGATTTCGTTTTCTTCAGAGTATTGTTCATCTGTCTGAAGTATGAAACCCATTTCGTTCCTATGTTGTTGTTGTTCAGTTTGGTGATAACTGTTTTTTTTTGTGATAATTGTTTCGTAATGGTTTCCTAATCCTAACTGATTTGAGTTTTGAGTGAGTGCTGGCATTTTATGCTTAAAGATTGCCATGTGAGTCTGAGTGTTGTTTGAAGTGAAATTCTCTTGTAGTATGGGTTGGAGTTGTGAACAACAACTGCGACATATTGTAAATTCCCTGAACGTAAGTGCTTGCTGCTTAAATTCTATCTTATGTTTGTGATGTTCGGATGTAATGTGTGAAGTCGTTTGCGAGTTTGATGGTGTCTTGTGTCATGGGGAGTGACTGGAGGTCACAGCCCCCTTCAAAGTGGTCTGAGTGGCTCAATATACTGCCTGTGGCCGAGACCAGTCTGCGTGGAAGGAGGAATATAGTGATGTCTTAGTGGCAACATAGGAGCTGAAATCCTTGAGCTGAGTGCTAGGGAGTTTTAGCTGACGAGTGTGAAGTGGAGGTGAGTAGTCTTTCAGTTACATCTCTTGTGTAAGAGATGGGATGTGCTAGATCGAACGAGAGATATCTAGTGGTATAGATGATAATTCTGTTATTGATTATTCCTTTGGTATAAGTAGTCGCAGTGAGCGATTTATTTAATCATTTAGTAAACTGATTCAGATTATTTTATAATATTTAATATTTATTATTATTTTATTATTTATTAAAAAAATTGGTCCTTAAGCTTTTAGCCCAGACCCGATTTATTGACTTGTTCCACCATTGCATATAAGTTTTACCATACCCGTATGGATGTGTTAAAATAAAATATTTTTAATTAGTTTCTAAATTCAAAAAACTCAAGACTTACTAAGATTTTTATCAGGATTCACAGGTAGACTGCCACTGCTTCTAGTAAAGACTCAAAAGAAAGAAATGCTGCTTTTTCTATTATATTCGCTATATGTACAGGTTGATATATTGTGTCATACTCTTTCCTTTCGAAGTATTTTTCCTGCCAAGGGTTTGCCTTCAAAAGGTTTTAAGGAAGTGGGCATATATCATCCTAAAAGCTTTGTTTGGGACGACCAGGAGTTGACTTGTAGGTGCATAGCACCACTACTTATTTCTCAATAAAATTATTCTCTTTGCTTAAACAAATTCAAAAAACTCTATGAAAAAATAAATTTAAATAATTTTAAACCTAATAAAAATATTAATTAATATTACGGCGACTTCGCCATAGAAAAACTAAAACTCTAACCCTTTTAACCTTAAATCCCAAATTTAAATAATGCTAAACTCTAATAAAAATTGAAATTAATATTACGGCGACTACGCCGTAAAAAATGTAAAACCCTAAACCATATAAACCCTAAACTTTAAATTTAAATAATGCTAAACACTAATAAAAATGGTAATTAATATTACGGCGGCTTCGCCGCAAACAAACTAAAATACTAACTCTTTTAAACCCTAAATCCTAAATTTAAATAATACTAAACCTCAATAAAAATAGTGATTAATATTATGGGCACAAAAATTATAAAATCCTAAACACTGAACTCTAAATTTAATAATGTTAAACCCTATAAAAATAGTAATTAATATTTTAAACTCTATAATAGTAATCAATATTTTAAACAAACGAAAATAGTAATTAATATTTTAAACAAACTAAAAAATAGTAATTAATATTTTAAACAAACTAAAAATAGTAATTAATATTTTAAACAAACTAAAATTCTAAACCTTATATCTTAAAGTCTAAAAAACCTACACCCTAAAAAATAGTGATTAAAATTACGACGATTTCGCTGCCAAAACCTAAATCATAATATCACACAAACTATAAAATCATATTAAAAAATAATAATAATTTTTTTTGATAGGTAATGTCGTTGAGGGGATTTGAACCCGTGACCTATGAGTGCAATTGTTACTCCATAACCACTAGGCCAACCCCTCTTTGACATTACCTCGAAATAGTTTTAAGCCACATCTTAAATTGAAGTTCACGACGTGCTGATTATTATGGTAATGTCAATTTTGACAAATGATGAGCGATTCGCCGGATAAATAAGATTGTAATAAGAGAATGAGAGATAAAACTATAATATTAAAATAATCAAAATTCATTAAAAAAATTAAAATTAAAACAGTTACGGAACATAGAATGTCGTTGTAGTGAGAGTTTTTGTTAAGGGAGACCACATGGCATCTAACAATTGGTATCTATACAGGTATGATTATACGTGTATGGACATCTAACAATATCCTAACTATAGCAAGAAAGTATGCCATTTGCAAGCCCTTGCCGGTAGAGGTGAAAAAAAATATTAACCGGCAGTTTGAATCGGACCAACCATCAAACCGGCATTCGCCGGGCCGGTTCGCCAGTTTGTAATATTCCAAACCGCGGTTTGATGGTTTGAACCACCAAACAATGAGTTTTTATTTTTTTTAAAATTTATTTAAAAAATGGAGAGAGTCGTTGGCTCTCTCTGCAATCAGGCTGTGACACATGTCACTACATGATTGGAGGAATAGCCCAATGGATATTTTCTAATGAAATGTTTTTAATTTTTTTTCCTATAAATACACCCTCTCTCCTCCTAAAACCCACAAACAATTCACTTCTATCTTTGCATTATTATATTCTCTAATTCTCAAATTTTGTAGATTATGAATTATTCATCAACTTCTTCATTTAAGAAGCCAAGAAAATTCGATGTATGGCAATACCTTTCTTATGAGGTGTAGATCGATGAAGATGACACAAAGAAGGAGTAAGCTAGACGTAAATATTGTCCAAAGGTTTACAAGGCTCATTCTAATGTTGACACTTCAATCATGAGAACCCACTATCTAAAGAAATATAACTCCTCTACTCCTTCCAGGGGCATTCAAACACAACTTCAATTTGGTAAGGATCGGTCGGTAAGCACTTGGAGATATGATGATCGAACTTCTAGAGATACATTAGTTAGATTGATTTGTTGCATGAATTTACCTATTAGTGTTGTGAATAATGACTACTTTGATAAATTTTACAGAACACTCTATCCGGTTATGCTAGATTGAGTAGGGTTACTATTACAAATGTTATTATGGAATATAATAATAATAATTACAATTTTATGTTTAAATCCGAATTTGCTTCTAATAATTATTCTTTTGATTTAACTTGTGATATTTAGCATATTTTACATTTAGAGACTCATATTTAAGTGTGGTTGCACATTATATAGATGTGAATTGGATAATTAAAAAGAAAATAATTAGTATGAAATTAATTTCTAAACATAATGCGGGATGATATATATGATGGTGTGGAAGATAAACTAGTAAAGAATGGAATTAAAGATAAAATTATTTCTTTGACTATAGATATTGATTCAGCTAATACTCTTACATATAAAAATTTGGATGCAAATTTGATGAATTAATATAGAACTTAACTTATTCATCAAATGTGTGCTCGTCATGTTATAAATCTTGCTGTTCAAAGTGGTATGGAAGAATTAAAACTTATCTTGAAAGGATTAGGTCTTGCATTACTTGGATTAAAACTTCAAACAACAGAATATTTGAATTTAAAAGAATATGTGAAGTATATGATATGCCTCAAAAGAAATTAAATGTTGATATGCCCCTATGATAAAACTCCACTTATAAAATATTAGTAGATGTTATTGAATATCAATTTCCATTTTCTACATTTATTTCCGCTAATACTAGTGATCATGTCTTTTATGATTATGAATGGGTATTACTTTTCAAATTTGCAATATTTTTAAAACCATCTTATAATGCAATCAATGAATTAAGTGGAACAAATTATCCAACTTCTAATCATGTTTTATTACATATTGGTATACTTGCCAAAAAGTTATATTCTAACTTTCATGATGAAGATCTTGGTCCTATTGTTCTTCCTATGATTGCCAAATTCAAACTATATTCATTAGATATTCCTTTTTTGTATTGTTATGTTATGGTTTTGGATCATACAAGAAGTTAATCGGTTTTTTGAAGGACCTTAATCACATTGGGGGATTGTGGGAAAGGATTATACTAATCAATATAAAGAAGTTCAACTAACTTTGCAACTAGTGTTCCATAAGTATGATCAAGTGTTAGGTCAAAAGATAGACCCAAGTCTTGAAGATGATGATGATGAGACCAAACCACCAGGAGACAACATGTTTGATCCGAATAGAAAATGGCCGGGTCCAGAGAGTCAGATGATGACATCCGCGATGGAACCATCACAATTATGACAAACTAAGGTGCTTTGAAACGAACTTGC
This sequence comes from Pinguicula primuliflora, assembly GCA_025802335.1. Classification (NCBI taxonomy): domain Eukaryota; kingdom Viridiplantae; phylum Streptophyta; class Magnoliopsida; order Lamiales; family Lentibulariaceae; genus Pinguicula; species Pinguicula primuliflora. The sequence continues at coordinate 6,952 of JAOYMZ010037272.1, read as the reverse complement.
ACAATACCTTCAAACTCCTGTGTTTCGGCCCAAGAAGTTTCTTTTGTCATCTTGAAGTGGTGGAGTTATCGTTCGATGGAATTCTCGGTGCTTTCGATTTTAGCTCGGAATTTGCTAACCACTCTAGCGTCTTCCATATCATCAGAGTTGACGTTTAGCACCGCTAAACTCATTGTGACCGATAGAAGAACGTGCTTGACAGCCGATATAGTGGAAGTCTTATCTTGCATCCAAGATTGGGAGCGAGACAATAGAAGAGCCGAAAATATTGTTGATGAAGAAAGTTGATTTGTATTTTATTTTATTTTTTAAATTATGCCAAGAGTGTTGTACTCTTCCCTCTTTTCGGATTTTAAAATAATTATAAGATATTTAACCAAGTTCTAAATATTTTGCAATAATTTTCCCAATTTTTAAAATATATTTTAGAATTTTAATATAATTAATTTTATTTTTAATTCATTTTTCATTTTTTTAATAATACCCAACTTGAGTTGGGCCGGTATTCGTATTCTGGTTTTGCGGTCCGGTCGGAATTTGGCGGTCCAGTCCTGGATCGGACCGGGTGTCCCGGTTTAAACCGGGACACAGTCCGCTCCGGTTTGGACTGGACCTTCACCTCTGTCGCCGGTTATCTCACCTTCTTCAAGCTCTGCTTTTCCATCCAAGGTCAATCCCTGACGCTCATAATATCGCTTCAATTACAAGAATGCGCCACTCTTCGCCGCCAGACGATGCTCGCTCGGCCGGTGGAGTATATACCCAACCATATTTCGACCCAAAGTATGTGCGGGTGTTCAACACCACACTCCGAGCGGGGAGCAGTCTCCTTGCATCACCATGACCACGAAGGAGAAGTTGGATATCGTGCGGCAGTTGGTGCATCTCGATATCGACATCATTAAGGCGGGATCTCTTGCTTCCTCCGAACATATAAAGGGCAGGGCAGGGCAGGCAGGGTATGAACCTTGAATTTAGAGCATAGAGAAATCCCATCTCCAAGCAGAAAATCCAAACTCTTTGAGCATCTCCATTGACGGGTTGTTGATGTAATATTCCCACCCAACATCTTCCAACACCTCCTCACGAGCCCAACCAACGGAGTTAAACCCAGATTCAAGGCTAGGAAGCTCCACAATCTCGTCCAGCTCATCCCGCGCATCCGTCGACATCGACGCATCAGAGAAGCTAGTTCGGGACTATAGGATTAAATCCCAAATATCAAAACATATCTTATAATTAAATACGAATGCAAAATCGTACCTTTATAGTGGAAGCGTAGTGGATCATAATATTTCGATTGAGCAGACCTTTAAATGGGGCTACTAGAGTCCCGTCGGTATTCCACCACTTAAAACTCTCATTCCTAGATGATGAGGTAGCATTCCTAGATGATGAGGTATTCCAACACATGAGAATAGAATGTAGGCTTACATTAAGCATATCTTAGATTTTGTGAATCTCTTTATTTATACGAGTAGACATGGGCTGACATTGGTCAAAGCCCAATCCATGTAATAAGTAACCAAATTACAATTAAACATATTAATTGCAATTTAATCCTTAATTCAGTTCGCATAATTACGTTAATATGCAACAGCTCCCACTTGGCTACATAAGCCATACTATTTAACGTAATAATGTATTTGTCTAACAGCTCTCACTCGGCTACACAAATTGCAGTGGGTTGTTCAAACTTTCTCGCTGTGCGACCAATATAAGTAACATGTAACATCATGTTAAATCACCATCAAACTAACATGATATTTTCAAAATATCGATATCCTAAATTCTCTTTGCATCACCGATAGCTACGAATTCCCTTTTAAACTATACAAAATTTGGTTACATACATAATGTACTCCGTCCGGGCAAATATGGTGAAGCGAGACAGATTGTTCCTTAAACAATAATTACCATTCATATCAACTCGACTGCTTTCCTAGCATGATCCACATGACTGTTAAGAAACAAAGCCTTTGGATTACATACTAAAATAGCATCATCAAGCCTAAATTTCGAGTCATAGCTCTAAGTCGAAGAGTAACGCTCAGGGTGGACAAAAAAAGTCCTGTGATCACACAATGACAATCAGGAGAAAATTATTGTCATTTTCACAACGGTCGTTCTATAGCGCACACAGTACGATACATATGTCATGTTATGGTTTCCACTCAGGTGGACATTTCACGATCTTATACCATGCGAATCATAGCCATTGATAAAAACACTTAGTCTTTATCATATACGTCGACTTTAAAGCTTAATGTGAACCCATTTATTTTACATTCGATTCTCTAGGAATCTCATTTCAGACTTACTGAAGTGACTGAATTCAACTCTATCAATCTCAACCTTCCTGCTACACAAGCATAAGTGTGATTCCCCGTGTGACAGGATCAATCGTAAAGCTTTGTACCAATTTATGTTGTGCCTTTGTAATTGATTTGTAAACTCATAATAACTGCATAGCGTGGAAAAAAAATGTCTTTCTATTTCGCTAATTAATTCATTACATAAACATGTTCTCTGACAAATCTACAAGATGTCAAATCAAATCCTCTGAATTATTATATTCATGATATGAGCTCTAGACGTATATCTAGGAATGAGTTTGGTCATTGATTCTGCAATTTTCTTGTCAGTATGAATATACTTGAATATTATATGCCTTTATTGTACAAAACAAAGCAATATTTTTTTTGGATGTATTTCGTCCTCCTATGGAACTTTGGATCCTTAACGAACGGAATCGCTACAGTATTTATCGCAATAGCAACATACTCTATTTCCATAGTTGACATAGTAATACAGTCTTACTTATTATTGCATATAATATGACTCCTCCACCGAGGATGATGTCATATCTAGAGGTGGACTTGGACTCACCAAACCCCCTCCCCAATCGACATCCATGTATCTTTTTGAGTGTATATCTCCCCCTTGATAACACAATTAGATCAATCGTACCACATAAGTAATGAAAGATTCACTTAACTGTTTGCCAATGAGCAGGCCCGAGTTGCTTTGATAACGACTCATCAATCCAACTGCGAAACAAATGTTTTGCCATGTACATAACATGACACACATTAGACTTCCTATAGCACTTGCATAAGGAACTGTGCTCATTTTCTCCTTCTCTTTATCTATTTTAGGGCATTGCTCGAGGTTTAGTGCCAAACTCTTATCAACAGGTTTCAAGTTATGCAGCTTGAATCGCTCAAAGATTTTGTTTGTTGAGACAGACCCACAATCTCTTAGAATGATTTCTGCAAATCTCAACTCCTAGGACATACCTAGATTCATTCATATCCTTTATCTCGAAGACAGAGAACAACCATTGTTTAATGGAGTTGATTTTTTCCATGTTATTTCCAGTCAACAGTATGTCACTGACATATGGAAAATGATACAACATTCATTCCTTTGTCCTTAAGACATACACACAATGGTCCTTATCAATCATGATGAAACCATATAATGTAATGGCTTCATGAAATTAGATGTACCATAATCTGGAAGAATGTTTCGAACCAAACATGGATCTTTTAAGATGACACACTTGTCTTATTTCCCTGTTGAGACAAACTCGACAGGTTGATCCATGTAAATTTTTTCCTCAAGAACTTCATTGAGAAAGATTGTCTTTACGTTCATTTGCTATAATTCGATATCCAAATGGACAACCAAGGCTAGAAGTAAGCGAATAGAGACCATTCTCACCACACGAGAAAATGTCTTTTCGTAGTCAATACCCCCAAATTGAGTAAAGCCTTTCGCCATGAGTTGGACTTTGAACTTTCGAATAGTTCTCAAACCTCATTTATTTTCATTGAGTCCAAACATCCTTTATGGCACTAAGCCATTTTCACTATCGGGTTATTCCATATTCTCACGATAAGAGGTGGACATTTATATTTCGAAATGCATGAGAAGAATATATCGTTCTCAATCCAAAAGTATCATCAATGATCTTCAATCAAATGACAGGATTTCCCCTACCATTGTCAAAGAGCCACTCTCACTAACCCAAAGTTGGTGGAATTCGTAGCTACGCCTGTATTAGGTATAGAAGGTTACTGATCAACTTGCCTATTCGAATAACCACTCTCACTAACCTTTTGGTTGGTGGAATTTGTAGTCTCATTAGTTGAATGTATTAGAGATTGCTGATGAGGACTGACCTCATTTGTATTTACACCTTTATTTGGCAAGCTCACACTTGCAATATGAAGTAGTTCCTGATCAAATTACCTATTCAAAATGACCACTCCCACTAACCCATTTGTCAGTGAAATTTTTAGTCACATAGGTAGAAGGTATTGAAGATTGTTGTTGAGGACGTGCATTCTCACCTTCATTAGGAAACCACCCTCTTGCAAAATGCAAAATTTCACTATATTTTGAGTTTTGGTGAAACATATTCTCCCCCACACTAAGAGATAGTGGTAGTTCTCATTGTAACTCATACAATTGACCACCCTGTCTTATATCACCGATAGTTGGGAACTGATTCCTCTAGTATATCGACATTGCGACTATCAATTCCAATCATGCCTCCGTTCGAATATTCACCGAACAATATATATTATCTTGCATGTTCAGGCAACTTAGAACAAATTTTCCATGTTAACGGATTTGGTCATGCACATAGTTGTCGAACCTCATGGTTGCATATGGTCTAAGATTAGCTTCCTCCTGTTCCATAACTCATACAGAGTGGTGGACACACTTTTACTTGGTATACAATTGAGGATATTTATTGTCGTAAGCAATGCATATTCTCAAAGGTTTATGGATAGGTTAGCTTGTGCCATCATGAACCTAACCACGTCAAGTAAAGTTCAATTCCTGCATTCCTCAATAACATATTGCTACAGAGTGAATGGAATAGTAAATGTCCTTACAATATCCTTTTCATCACAATATTCTCTGAATGAATCAGAAAGATATTCGTAACCACGATTAGTCTTTAAAGTGTTAATTTCTCGATCTAACTGTATTTCGACTTCCACCACTTAGAGCTTGAACATATTGGGTGTTTCATTGCAGTGAGATAACATATACACGTAACAAAAACGTGAGTTATTACCTATGAGAGTGATGAAAATAGGAATTCCTAAGGTATGCTTTTACGCACAAGGGTCTACAAATGTCGGGATGAACTAAATATAAAGGATTAATGACTCGATAAGCCTTACTAAAAAGTTTTTGCTAGCCTTGCTACCTAAGCAAGGTTTACACATGGGCAATGCAGACTTTGTGTTGAGGTTTAAAAGATAACACTTAACTAGTCTATTAATAATATCATGACCAACAAGTCTAGCAAGCCATTATAGAGATTAAGAATTTTATTTGCATTGGAGATTAAGGCAAAAGATGAATTATTTAAACTTGAATAAATGTCATCCAAATATAGAACACAACAATCATATTTATAAGATATGCGACCAAACACATCAACGCCATACATGATTCTTAAATCATTCACTGCGAGATTAAAAGCAAATCCCAAATATACTAACCAAAGAACTGAAATCAAACAACAACGCATGACACATACAAAAATGGTGTCATATAATAGTAATGTGTTTCTGCCACAAAGCCGAAACTTGTAATTGTCAATGCCAACATCATTTATAATATCGTCCCAATAGCTATACTTTGTGTTCCAACACCACAGTGATGAAATTCGATAAACCCAACACAGTCATTTACTGCGTATTGGTTAACTCCTGATCAATAATCCACATAGGAAATAATTGCAACTAATGCAAATAGACATGTGTATAAACACAGGGATATTGAGAATGAAACGCACATTTCTAGATTCGGGAGATACCGAGAGAAATGATATTTCTTTTTGCAGATGTAACACTTCATATGCGCTACATTCTTTGGGTCATTTTTCCTTAAATGTTGTTTGTATATCTTCTTCTTTAGTGGGATTTTTTCAAGATTTTAGAATCTCCCAATGAGTCGAAGAAGGCGCAACCCTCATCCTCTTGCTCAATGCACTTAGCAATCAGTAAACGTCATAATGTTCATATTATAAGTCATTAAGATATTAAAAAGAGTACAAAAAGTTCTTTGTTTAATCAATTAGTGAACGAATCACATTAACTATCTTCTCAAACTCACAAATGTTAATCACTCATCCTCTAATTCACACATAATGGAGTTCATAGTGCAAATATGTTCCATTACAAGTCAATGCGAATCGATTTTGTATTGGAGCCAATTTAGATGCAAGGTACAAAACATTGAGTGTGAAATTTGGTCATATAACACATCTTTATGTTTTTCGTAGGCAAAGTATTCTATAACATCTTTTTCGTGTATGAGAGACATACTCTTCCTAGCCAAGATGTCACAGTTTTAGCTTACTGAACTTATCATAGAGCTCGGTTATCATTCTTGAGTCCATTTTTATAGGTATATCCAAGGACATTGGGCACAATATTTATTTAGGTTTTTCTATAGAGCATTTTGATTAAGTATCGTGTTCGAAAATATCGCTAGACTCGTGATCATCACACTTCACATAATAAAAAAATTCAAAGAAAAAAGTAAATATCTACACTTGAAACATATTCAAGCAAAGAACTAATATAATTAACAAATGGCTACGTTCACTTTAGTATGAACTTTCTGCATATCCACTATACCTTCTTCCACTTTCTCACGAAAGAAGTGATACTGAACCCTTATGTGTTTGGTCCTCAAATGAAAAGCTAGATTCCTTGCAAGATGCATGGCACTCTGACTATCACAAAATAAAGAAACCGCATCTTGTTTGTGCCTGAGTTCCTCCAGTACCATCTTCAACCATACCGCTTCTTTACTGGCTTATGTAGCTGCTACATATTCAGCTTCTGTTGTCGACGTAGCAATGATCGACTGCAGTTTTGAAACCCAGCTCACAGCACCTCCAGCAAGAGTGAACACA
>JAOYMZ010037261.1:0-15694 GCA_025802335.1 Pinguicula primuliflora | reverse complement strand
CATTTGAGGATCATTTTACAGAAACTCCGCGACGAGTCGCTATATGCTAAATTTTCAAAATGTGAATTTTGGATTAAAGAAGTGGCATTCTTAGGGCATGTGATATCTGCAGGAGTTGCAGTGGACCCCGACAATATTAAATCTATTAAGTCCTGGCCTGTACCCAAATCAGTCGAAGAGATCCGGAGTTTTCTGGGATTAGCAGGGTATTACCGGAAGTTTATAGAGGGATTTTCTAAATTTTCCCGACCACTCACGCAGCTGATGTAGAAGAGAGTTAAATTCCAATGGGACAACTTGTGTGCTCAAGGGTTCGAAGATCTGAAATAGAAGTTGATGACCGCTCCGGTTCTTACATTACCCAAGGAGGGAGGGGTGTATGTAGTTTACAGCGATACCTCTAAAAATGGCCTCGGGTGTGTACTAATGCAGGGGGAGAAACTGATAGCCTATGCTTCCAGAAAATTGAAGACTTATGAAGAGAATTATCCTACTCATGATATGGAACTGGCAGTGGTGGTCTTCGCACTAAAAATATGGAGACATTACTTGTATGTGACGAGATGCACCATTTACACGGATCACAAGAGTCTGCGATACATTTTTACTCCAAAGGAACTCAATATGCGACAACGTAGGTGGATGAAACTGATAAAGGACTACGATGTCGACATCCAATATCACCCTAAGAAGGCCAATCGGGTAGCTGATGCTCTTAGCCGGAAGGGAACAACAAGTTTGCCAACTATGCTTGTGCGTGATTGGGGCAGCCTTGAGGTGGAAGTGATGGATTCTATTTCAGCTCAGTTGGCGGCATTAAGTGCAGAGCCCAGTCTTGTAAATTGGATTTGGGAGTCACAACTAGCAGACGTGAACATACAGAGGGCACTAAAGACTTGGGTTGAGGATGTGATAGATCACCAAGTTACCTCCGACGGTCGAGTATTGAAGCACGGTCGAATCTGGATATCGGATGATGTCGCATTAAGATAGGATATTCTAAGTGAAGCCCATCGATCACGTACCAGCATACACCCGGACATCAATAAGATGTATCATGACCTTAAACAAATGTATTGGTGGTCGAACCTAAAGAAAGATGTGGCTGAGTTTGTAGCCAAGTGTTTGGTATGCCAACTAGTCAAAGCAAAACACCAGAGGTCGGGCGGCAAAATGCAACCGTTAGAGATTCCTATATGGAAGTGGGAGCACATCACTATGGACTTTGTCGTGGCACTACCAAAGACGCGCAACTGACGTGATGTTATATGGGTGATTGTGGATCGGCTTACGAAGTGTGCTCATTTTCTATCCATAAACAAGAATCGAGGTGCGGACCTACTAGCCCCAAAGTATGTGGAGCACATTGTGCGGCTACACGGTGTGTCGGTAAGCATTGTGTCTAACCGAGACCCAAAGTTCACTTCGCAATTTTGGGGGAGCTTGCAGGCAGAACTGGGGATTGAACTTAGATTCAGCACGGCGTATCACCCCCAGACAGACGGACAATCGGAGCGCACCATACAGACACTAGAAGACATGCTGAGAGCCTGTGTCCTGGACTTTTAGAAGAGTTGGGACGATTTTCTACCATTGGTGGAATTCGCCTATAGCAATAGCTACCACAGCAGTTTGGGGATGGCGCCATATGAGGCTCTGTATGGACGGCGTTGTCGAACACCCGTATTCTGGAATGAAGTAGGCGAGAAACATATATCCGGCATGGAGATGATGCAAGTGGTTAAAGGAAAAGTGGGCATCATAAGAGAAAATCTGAAGAAGGCACGGGACGACAGAAAAGTTGGGCGGATTTGAGGCGTCGTCCTCTCACCTTCGAAGAAGGGAGCAAGGTGTTCTTGAAGGTGTCACCCATGAAGGGAATCGTCAGGTTTGGAAAGGGGGGCAAGTTAAGTCCGAGATACATCAGACCATATGAAGTATTGAAAAGAGTGGGAGATGTAGCATACAAATTGGCCTTGCCTCCCGTCTTGTCAAGGGTGCACAAGGTATTCCACGTGTCTCAACTTTGCCAGTACGTGAGGGATTTGAGTCACATCTTGGAGATAGATCAATTTCCGGTGATTGAGGATTTGCGCTGCATAGAGGAGCCAATCAGGGTACTGGATGTCAAAGAAGTAGAACGATGAGGACGAACAGCTTCTTATGTGAAGGTGCAATGGAGCAACCATATTGAAGGAGAGGCTACGTGGGACGAGGCTCGGAGGATACTAGAAGCATACCCCCATTTGTTCGAAGATACAGCAGATGCGAGTTTCGAGGACGAAACTCCAAATCAAGGAAGGGAGACTGTAAGGTATCGCAATTTTTATATTAAATTTTTAGTAATGAATTTTCGAAATTTGGCCTGGAATTCGAAATTGGGCCTGGAAGCATAATATGGGTTCGATTTAAAAAGAGGCCTAAACTTAAGCCCATGTATGATACATATCTGATTGTTCTCCCTAACCCTAATTCCTCCCGCTCAACGTAGCAACGCTACTTTCTGTTCCCGCACGATTGAGAGTCTATTTAGGTCTGAGCAAATACCTTCACGTGAAACAGGGACACCAGATACGGAAAAGGAAAAGTGTATAGCAGGAGGAGGCGGGCGGACGACGCCGGCCAATAATCCAAGCACTTCTAGGTAGGTAGTCTACCTTTGAATGGGGTTTTGGTTATTAGTTTGGTAGATTTTGGTTGTGGGTGCGAACCATGTTGTTGGATGTTAAACTGTGAGAGTCATAGTTGTTTGTTGAGGCTTGTTTCATGATTTTTCATGTGAGTTATGTGATTATGTGGATTTGAGATGACGAACGGTTCTTTCCCAAAAAATTGTGGTTCTCTGTTTAAGACATTCTTTGAGTTGGTTTTGTGTACATGAAGCGAGCTGTGTTGTTATACAAACCTACTTCTCACTCGCTGGTTTTGAGTTGGTTTTGTGTTGGTTTTGTGTACATGAAGAGATCTGTCATTTTCTTTTGCTGCTTGTGTGGATCAACTACATGGGAATTTCATATTTGGGCTGAGTTGAATTTTTTCCTTAAGTGCAGTATGCATGATTTTTAAGAACAGAGCAGCTGATATTTTTTAAGAAAATCAGAACGAAGGTCTGAAAAATAAACTCAAATTGTGCCTTTTGAAAACTTCCAATTTGGGGGAAAGAATGAGTCTTTGGTGTGTGTGCTCTTGGTTGTGGCTATGTTGCCAAGTCTATATGTGACATCTGTTTTCAACCCGAATGAAAGGAATTTTTGTCATGAAACCATAACTGGGAGTTACACCATTTTGAAAGGAATTTTATTTTGAAATCATAGCTGAAAGTAACTGTTTTGAATTGGGGTTTGAGCTGGTTGAAAATAGTTTTCAATCTATTTACGGATGGGTTTTGTAAGTGTGCACCTTCGTGTGCTGAGTGTTGTGTAAAATGCATTGAGAGGAGGGGAGCCTAGAGGTCGACCTGGGCAATGTGTGGTGAGGCCTGTGCGGCAAACAATTGAGTAAACAAACCGTATGAAGGGAGCCTAGGTGGCTTTCCGGCTGAGACCCTTGAGATGGGTTCTGGGGGTGCTCTGCTGAGGAGAATAGAGGAGGTGAGGTCCTCTAGATGGTGTGTGTGTTTCTGAAAAGAAGCATGAGTACAGAGGCAAGAAGTCACCCTTTGGAGTTGTGTGCTCAAGGTAGGGACTGAGCCTCGGGTACCCCATGTTTTAGTGATGCTGCATTACGGTTTCTATTTTTTTAAAACAATTACAAACGGATTTCTATATTGATTATATGCCTTGAAATTTTCTTGAGTTGTAAGATAAGTTGTTGTTCGGTTGAAAAGATTTACTTGTACAGATTTGCATGATACTGCTAGTTCTTGATTGAATTGTATGGGTAAAACTTTGCATGTGAGGGTTACTACCTTTACCATTTCAGCGTCTTGCTTGTAAAGTTGGTAGAACTGTTTGGGAGAACATGAAATGACTGACCTAAGTGTGTATCTATAGTATATTCGAGTTATGACTTACTGCTTGAGTATAATGAATTGTAGTGTGAGCTGAGTGAGTTCAACAAGGTCTGCTTGTGAGTCTGTTTGCATGTGGTTGTTGTGTGACATTCTTAGGAAAACTATCTACTGGACTTGTGAAGCTCACTACCTATTCACTAAAATGCACAGAACTAGGGAGTGAAGCTGCAGGCAGGACTTGGAGGCAAGGAGGAAGATCTAAGTGATCATTTTCTCTCAAGGTAAACCCAAAGGCAGATCACTTGGATGTTTTAAAATTTAGATTGAGATTGGTTATTTTGAGACCCAATATGTATAAGGAATGTGCATGACTCTACTTTATCCGTATTTATCAATTGGACTTTTCATTCGGATATGTAGTAAGGCCTGGGTGTAGTGTGTTTCTGAACTATGGGCACTACACTGCCGAACAAACTAGACCTAAAGTCAAGGGCTAAAAATTTAGTTGTTTCACCCAGCCTCTTGCCATTTTGGCACAGCTTAAAGAAGTTTGAACTCTGTAGAACAGAGGAGTCCTGTTCATCTTTCCAGGCCATCCAGTTAACACGTTCGGGAATGTCAAATCGGGGCCAACAACTGCTTGCAGCAGCATGCTGGGGTTCTGCTTCCGATCAAGCCATGTTTGGAAGGCCTCGAATCTTCTCAAACTCATGTTTTATTTCGGTCATTTATTGATCAGTGGCGGCCCACTGAAGTGGCGGAGCCCTTTTTCTTCTATGGCCTCCACAAATTTCCATGCGATTTAGCCATCATATGCTTTACTAATAAGCAGATGTAAGAAGACATGCACTAAACAAAATTTCAATTTTTGTTCTAAGTTAAACAATGTAAGAAGACAAATGCAGTAGTAGCATCATTAAGAAGACATTGACCCATTGCAAGATAAACTTGTGCATCTTATCAGTTCTCATAGAGAACCTCTTTTTGCAAGAAGCAGTGTTTAGAATGTGAAAAGCAGTATGGCATCAAACCTATGATACACACAACACAGGTAAATGAGATCAGGGAAAAGTTATTAGGCATCACAAACTTCCGGAATTCGTTGTGCACCGGAGAGAACTCAACATGAAGTAAGTAGCCTCAGCTTATAATCGATGCCCCTCCTTTAGACAAGTCCTCAAGTGCCTTGGAGATCTGTTCCTCATTTAAGCCATCCAAACGTACTCCTCTCTCGACGCCCATGTCTGTGTGGGATTATAAGATTCACCATTCAATCGAAGTGATGAGCATATATCTTGTATATAGGACTGGTTTATGAGCAAGACAAGACAGGGAAATACAGTTCTAGACCACCACAATATTATTTTTCCTATCAATCTCAAGAGCAGCAACAGAAGGCATTGCAGGTTTACGACAATTTTAAACCAAGTGTATCTAGCAAGTTGTGTTTTCAAGTCTGACATGGTGTTCTCAAAGCCACAGCAAGAAACCTGTACTATCAGTAACAACTACAAGCTTCAACAATATCATATCAACTAAAGCGCATGCAGAGTACCTAAATTTTAAATATAACCCGTAGGTATCCAATTAACCTAAAGCTTCTATGACTATAACTATGAGTTGATGAAGAAAAGAAACATTATCTTTCCTATTCCATGATCCCGCGCGAGCATCACCAAGAGAACATTTACACAGAATACCATTTTTGATAAATAAACCCTAAAAGTTTTCAAATGTCAAGATTCGTGTGTTGAAGAATTCTCATTCCATTTAAGTTTAGAGCTCTAAAAAAACCATCAAACTGAAAAAGGTGATCAATCAAAACGGAATTCAACGATGCCCAATTCAGTCACGAACACGAAGAAAAGTCAGTCAAAACCGCAGAAGAATCGAACACAAATTGAGATCCAAAAAATGAAAACTCGGCGCATTACCATATCTTGCCCAAAGCTGAGGCTCGATGCCAGTCGCTTCACGGATCAAAATCGGGAGTCTAGGGTTCTTCGTCTTCAGATCCTTGTAATTATTTTCGATAAAAGCTCTGACAAATGGTACCAACACAATTTAAGCAAATGATTCCAGCCATGACAAATCAAAAGAAACAAGGAAAAATAATCACCTAGTTGAGGAGCTGGATGGGGAATTGGGAGAGAATAGGATTCGAAGCTCCTTGACATTTTTTGTCAGCTGACCCCTCCACGCCATTGATATCTCCAGTTTCTACCACAAGTTGTGTTCCTATTGTGTATCGATTCGTAGAAACGGGAAACAAATTTCTGTTGATAATTTCGAGTTCTTAATAATATCATTTTGGTCCTTCAATTTTTTCTTTATAGTAATGTTGTCTCATTACGGTAAATTAAAAATTTATCCTTCATACCTTATATCAATAGTGATGATATTTATTTGAGAATTCGTTTCGGTATGTGTAGTAGTTTTTTTGGTAATTACATAATTTTAATTATGGGTGTGGGATTCACATTATTTGGGCGGATACGACTAGAATTATGGATCTAAACCATCTGTATATGAGGTCTGGAGTAAAACATTTTTTTGTCAAAATAACAAGGACACAAGCAAAACCAACAGCTATGTATCATCTCATAGCATTCGGGCTTCCAGCTAATTCAGAGTTGAGCTATGAACTTCTGATATAGAGGGGATGACTGGCTACAAGATTCAAACACGAAACATGTAGCTTATAATATTACAACCAAACAACAATCGTTAGACATGCCTTGTTTTTGCAAAAATGCTATATCACACTCCACACTAGTGCGTGTGGCCTCATACCATGTGAGAGAGGAGTATGGAGTGTGTGTAAATTGGAGTGTGATATATAATTACTCTTGTTTTTGTGCCTTCATCCTCTGTGAGCATAATGAACCCGGATATTTCTTCCCTCCAGCAACTGCAGAAAAAAGCATGGAAATTTGGTACATATGTCTATTATTGCGTGTTATAAAGAATATGTCATGTTGATTCGTAATATTTGAGCTTACCCGGTCATTCATTTCCTTCAAGGCATTGCTTGCTGCTGTGTCCGAAGTGTAACGCACGAATCCATATCCTCTTGATTTACCACTCTTACGGTCACATATCACTTTAGCTGCAAAAACAATGGAGCAAAAACACCTTATCAATGGGCAGGTGAAGTTGTGCAAGTAAATCGAGTTGTGACCTTCAATGACTTCGCCATATTCCTCGAATGCTGTCTTCAATACCCTTTCATTTGTGTCGTAAGACAGTCCTGCAAATTATATACCTATCAGGCAATATGGAAAAAAGCTTCTGCGAATGGAGTAAAATAGGAGGAATCCCATCTTCAATTCGTTGGGGCATTTTATCGAACAGATAATAGAATCATTCAACAAAATTAAACCTATCAAACACTTCTACACCCTTTCCCGACCAACCTCCAACAAACAGTTGCGTACAAGATTGCCGACCCTTTATCCATCTAGAAAAGGGATTTTCGAAAGTGGGATAAGTCTTGTTAAAGAAACGCATCAACCCTCCTTGAAGATTCCAAATCGTGTAAATAACTCAAAAAGCTCACTCGCCGTTATATTTTTACACATCACACAACCCAACAAAAATGAAGCTTTTATGAAGAACAATATACCGATGCTTATTGAATTTTTATGGTCAGACTTCTTGTACAAATAGATAACATTATCGCAGGGGCATTTTTACTTCTCTGGAAATAACAAGAACTGTCGTTTAGATTTGAGAAGTAGATTTTAGATTCTAGATCTACATTTAGGCCAGGAAACAGAATACTAATTGAACTACATTCATCAGAAACTATGGGATTCTTGTGAACGTTAATACAAATTTTAATTCCTAATCTCCAAATACTCGTACACACAGATTACTAAGAACTTGAACTATGAAGCACCAATTCTGGATTATGCAGCAGCCTTCGCCGGAGATTTGGGCGTCTTTGACGGCTTCTTCGGCGATTTCTCCTGGCTCGGCTCACCACCCGATTTTTTCGGCAAAAGCACCGTGTGAATGTTGGGAAGCACACCGCCATGAGCAATGGTCACACCAGAGAGTAATTTGCCAAGCTCTTCATCATTCCTGATGGCCAACAGTAAATGCCTGGGGATAATCCTAGCCTTCTTGTTGTCCCTTGCTGCATTTCCAGCCAACTCGATAACCTAGAATCGAACAGGAAATTAGAAATTAATACAGATTTTCAATCAATAACGAGATATATATATATATTCTCAAGAATAAAGAAGATCGGAAAATATTTCCTATTTTTACCTCAGCAGCTAGGTATTCCAGTACTGCAGCCAGGTAAATTGGAGCTCCGCTGCCAACACGCTTCGCATATCTTCCATTCTTCAAGTAACGGCCGATTCTACCGACCGGAAACTGCAAACCGGCTCTGACCGAGCGGGAAACCGACTTCTTCTTGGCTCCTACTGATCTTCCTCCAGCACCCTTCTTCGCTTTTCCGGTGGTTTCCATGGCAGATTGAAATCCTTGGATATTAGCTTCAGAGAAATATGTAAGCCGCAAATGAGAAACTCTGCGTGAAAGAAAGATGATGATGGTCAGGCATGGTGACTTGGGACTATATTATACTGTTGGTGGTGGGATCTGGATCCGTGCCACGTTAACGTTGACCGTTGGATTCATCTAGGATCCGCGACGTATGAGATGAACCAATAGAAGTCGAGTTTGTTTTGGGAGTTCACGAATTCTCCCGCCGCAAATCGTTCGAATTTTCACAACTCTTTTCGAAATAAAAAACTAGATAATTTAGGATGAATCCTCATGCTTATTTTTAGCAAGCCAAATAAATTTTTATGTTAAAAAATGGTCTATATAATATAGAGTAAATCTATTGTGTCGAACGTTAGCGGCCTAATAAATGATTTATGTGCTGAATTTTAATCGTGACTATCAGATCTAATTGTTGTATCACAATCTCGACGGTCATGATTAGAATTAGACACATAACTCATTTATTAGCTACCTAACATTTGGTACCTGAAGATTTTTCGTACAATATATCCAAAAGGCCCAATAGCCAATTAAGCCCACCCAAAAAAACTAGGAGAAAACTCCAAAGTTCACAGTTCTCACTCAACCATCACGTTCAATTTTCTCATCTATCGACATTGAATGCTCAAGACGCTTTCAGGAAATCTTTCTCAGTCCGCATATGAATAGCCGATGAAAAGCCTAGCATTGGAGAAGAAATCCCACAAGCGATGTTGAATTCAGCGGATGATGACTTCAGGATCGGAGGTAATTTCTTCAAAGATATGCTTATTCCTTGTTGCCCGGATACACCAAAGGGTTGTAATCCAAATTGTGATCCCGTTTTTTTCATCTCTTTTGCACAAAATTAATTCCATATGATTCTCGAAATTGGGTCAGAGTTCCATATGTAGAGCAGGACGATTGCATCTCATCCATTTATACAGCTTGATCCAGACTAGCAGTGTTTCCGGACATAGGAAAAACAGGTGAGCTGCTGCTTCATTTGTCATTCTACATGGTTGACATTCCATATTGATTTAACTAAAATCCCTTGTATGCAGATTGTGAGCAGTTGGGATTCTATCGAGATTCATTCTCCAAACAAAATGCTGCTTCCTTCATCCGTCCATAGCCATCCCATAGAAACGAGAGATGTCTATTTTGTATTGATTTTCGACCCGAGGTAACTCTAATAGCATAGATTTTTGTGGCCTATGGTAATGAATCTGCCAGCTGCTTTGATTTACCTCATTTGTTCATGCTGATTAAGTCGGTGGGAGCTCAACTCAGTTGTAATCTAAGTCATTTATCTGTCAATTTGATGGTTCATGTTAAATAAGTCATTACAATCACTGAGCATCCATTGGGTGGCCGTGTAACGAACCTAACTTCATTTTGGTTATTTGACACAGACACCCCATTTTGTCGGAGGTATTCAGGCAGCTATTGATGACAAATTTGTAGAAACACCGGAGGAGTTTGAACCAAAGTATGGGAATTCAAAATAATATTAATGTATAGTTATTTACATATGTTTATTATCGGAAATGGTTTTAGTAAAAATTCTTAAATAATCAGAGACAAGATCAAAATTCGATGGGGTTGTGGCCACGTGCCACCACTTCGTTTTCATCCACATTTAATGCTGGACATGGAGTTGATTGATTATCCGGCAATTTTTTTTGTTGCCACGATTTTGGAGCTGATAAAGCAGAAGTAATGAAAAGATTAAAAACAACATAAGGTTTTATGTGGTTCAGCAATACCTACGTCCACGGGAGGAAGATGACTCCTTTATTTCTTGTATGTTTCGGTTTTTTGTGGTGATACATATATAGGGGATGAGGATGAATCTCATGATCCCATTATTCGCTCAATCACACTAATTTAGGGATTCTCTAATAAGGTAAGGATTCAAATACATATCCTTACCTTATTTACAATAACCCTAAATCTCAACACTCCCCCTCAAGTTAGGTGACGGGTGTCCGACGCCTAACTTGAATAATACATCATGAAAGGCACGAC
Organism: Pinguicula primuliflora; assembly: GCA_025802335.1. Lineage (NCBI taxonomy): Eukaryota > Viridiplantae > Streptophyta > Magnoliopsida > Lamiales > Lentibulariaceae > Pinguicula > Pinguicula primuliflora. Next base: position 5,211 of record JAOYMZ010037261.1, on the reverse strand, counting down.
CATTTACAACTTTTGTCAAGATGTCTGCTAGCTGATCTTCAGATCTCACAAACAGAAGTATCACAATCTTGCCTTCAAGTTTTTCTTTGATAAAATGACGATCAATCTCAACATATTTGGTACGATCATGTTGGACTGGATTCTACAATATGTGGATCACGGCCTTATTATCACACATCAAGGGACACCCATCCTCGGGTAGAAATCCTAACTCAGTCATCAACTTAACAAGGCATACGATGAGACGTTACTTGAGTGGAGTCTTCTATTTTAGAGACGAATTATTTGGAAATAATGATGAGACAGGAATCTGAAAATGAATGGGTCACACGCAATTTATCAAGGATTTATCCTTTCTCCATCCGAAAGGTTTTGGGGCTGTATTTCTTTGTTTTTATCTTTTTTCCATGGTTGAATCTTTTTTTGAACGGTTGTATTTAAAAGCTCATACTTTAAGCATGAGCTAAACCTTGTAGTTTAGGGGTTTGATGGAGCTCCTTATGCTTTTCATAGGTGGAAGCTTAAGTTTGCAACTTGCTTGAAAGTGACCCTTGCGCAGGCAGTATGTGCTGTATTCCAGGATGTTTTTGTAGTCTGTTTGTTGTCAGTATCCTTTACCACCCATCTATTTCGGTATGTACGTAGTGCATGGTTGGGGTAAGTAGGTATTTCAGTTATACTGTTTCTCCCCTTCTATTATTCTACTATTTTTACTTTATTATTATTATTATTATTTTATTCTTATTTGTATTTTTTTTATTTGTATTTGTATTTGCATTTTATTGTATTTAGTCTGGCGGAGCCCTTCTTCTTCTTCACTGATTTGGTCCCCAAAAGTAGTCGTCTACACCGAAAATTAGAAAGGTCACCAGTTCAGTAGAGGAATTGAGGACGTCTAATGGAATCGATGAAGAAGATAAGCTGTGTAGGGATAGTGATGACGAAAGATGGGCAGTTGAAGGAATGCCAGATCTCTATCTCATGTCTCCAACAAAGCTGCACGAAGGAGAAGCCCCATGTGATGAGAAAGCTACAGAGTTAGTAGGGGAGAGACTCCAACATATGCAGAGTCCTCCTATTAACCCTAGCTTGGACATTGAAGAGGTTATGAGGGTTATCCACCCCCTGAATCTTGATGGTGTTACATATCTCTAGAAAAGCATTCACATGGGTGCATGGATTGCTAGACTCCGCTCCTCCATAAGTAGAATAAGACTGCATCAAATAGATGGTCGAAGGTTTGAGCTCAAAGTTGTGAGTTGCAATAGGGGGCCTCCGGATAGGTGGAGCATTCTCAGCTGCTTCTGGCATAGCAAAGATCTCCATAGGACGATCATCCGGATGTACAACCACTACTCCATCCATAACACGAGGTGGAACAACTTCGGGTGGATCCAAGTCTTGGTGAACCTCAAATGTTTCGGATGCTTCCCTAAAAGCTTGTTCTCGATATCCTTGAGCTCTTCTTTTCGCTCTCAACTCTCTTTTTGCTATTTGTTCAAGTGTGTTGTAAGTTACCCCGGCGGGTGGGATCATGAACTACCTAAACAAGAGACAAAGAGAGAATGAGACATAAGTTCACAAAAGTAAATGAAAAACGAAAGCAAAGTAAAACAGTTAACAAAGATCGTGCATATAAACTAAGCATGAATTAGGGACACTACTCTTCGGCAACGGCGCCAAAAACATGATGGGACGTATGTAACGTCGCACTAATGTGTAAGTATACATAGTCGTACAAATAATACCTTACGGGAAGTAAGGGTCATATCCCACGAGGAGTAGTTCAGCATACTGTTGTCCCGAGTTATTCCTCTCTCTGGTTGCCTGATTAGTGTCTTGAACTCCATTTTCACCTTTGCTGTGACAACATAGGTTTAATATCAGTTAGTTTATCTTTGATCATCAGTTTTAGAAACAATCAATCCAATTTATGTTCAGCTTTCATGTAATGGATTAAGTGAACTAAACATGTCTGATGCCTACTCTCTGTGGGAGAGACCCCTGCTCATGCATTGTATTATAACTTGACTATGTATGCTTGCACACCCTTGTGGATCACATCACAGAGCTACTTGATGTGTTTGGTCCGCTCCGCATGGAGGTATGTCGATAAGGCTTCAATTTCAGCCATACCCTTATATCGAACTCGAACTCAACCTGCCTTTGGAGAGAATCATACTATTGTTTCATCATATTATGAGCATGTTGTAAGTGTTCATGGAACTCAGCTAATAGCTCATGCATTTGTTTCAAGCCAACAACCACAACTTTCACGATAGCGACCCCCTGAGCATAGTCAAGTAAGCGAGGAGGGGTCTGTTGTATACTACATCAAAGTGTGAAGCCCGTAAAGTAGAGTGGAAGCTAGTGTTGTAACGAACTCGGATATAGGGATAGAACTTTTGTAGGGATGTTATGGCAGTATAGTCTCCCAACTATACCCATGCTCCTTCCATAAGTGCACCTCAAATTTTATCCAAGATCACCAAAATATAAATCTTCTAATACCATAGAACCATATAAACCGTTCCAATGTCTCGCACCACATATCAAAATACAATAAATACAACACTTAACATCTAATGTGTCCTTTAACATATAAGTAAGAAAATGACAAAAGATAAGGCTTCATCTTCCTTTTCACCTTAAACTTGGTCAAGCCAGGGACGGATTCAGAATTTCAAAACTGAGGGTGCTTACTTTAATTAAAAAAATGGAGATAATATAAAGTGCGTAAGTAATATTTAAAAATATACCTAATTTTAATGATTACATGGATATGATATACAATGCTTTCTGCGCAATTGCTTGATCGGCGGTAGTTGAATCTTTTACTATTCATTTTTTGAAACCTTTGCAAAATATATTAATTGTCTATACTTGAGAATATCTCTCTCTCAATATAGCACACCATACTATATGTTAAAGAAATCATCCACTATCTTGTTCCAAAAATAATGTTGGATTAACTTCATCTCTAAGAAGGATCTCTCAACGGTAGTTGTGGAAATTGGCAAAACTATTACCAACTCAATAAGACGATAAACCAAACGATAGGTTGCATGATATTTGTGTTCAACCATCTTCTTTGCAAGATCTCCAATATTATCAAGATGTAAAAAATATGCTCCACCATCATTTGACTTCATTGTATCAATATATTAATCTAATTCTTTTGTAAGGCAATTTTCTCGCTAATCTTTCTACATAAAACTCAACTAGACGAAATAACCGATCACGAACAAAATTTGACAAATAAATCACTAAGATCCAGGCACTTCATGCATATAGTAGCTCTGACTTTGATTCAGCAAAACAATTATTTATTTCTTGAATAATAAGATCAAAAACCTACGGTAATAACATTATATAATTAAATACAAATTATTTATAAATTACAATTTGGTTGTATGGTTGTAGGACCTCTTGCAACATAACATTATATAATTAAATACAGAATAATCCTTGATTGCTCTGCATTTTTTCGGATCACTAATAATATCATTATCTAATAACTCATTACTTATTCGAGGTCTTTTAGTGCGATCACTCTCATTCTCATCTACAATAACAGACGGCGACTCTTTCAGGGCATAGGGGCCTTCATAAAAAAATGGTTAATCTTTTTCATAATAATTTACCTAATTAAAAACCAAGAAAAAATGGCTTCTTTCTTATAATAATTTACCTAATAAATAACAGAAGAATGAAAGTAGAAGAATGTTGACACTTTTAAACATCAACTAGATTTAAGGTCTGTTTTGCGCACTTCCCAACTAAAGGCGCATCAGATATGGGGATCTCTGCTGATTTAGGTGCTTATGCTGGTTTTTATCTTGGAAGGTTGATGAAGCAAAAATGAAGATGTTGAGTTGCTCCAGAAAATGGTTTTCCTCTGGATGACCACACTGGTGTTGTGTGCTTCTTCTTGTGTGCGATGGCAAGTTTTCCAGTAATCTGACCCTCTGAGAACAAACATGAAGATGCAACCCATGGGGGAGGGGGATTGACTGGATGAAAAGCCTCTACTCCAAATCTCAGTGTCAAACCAGGTAGCAGGATGGAGCTTCGTTTATCATTTCGTTTCTCTTCTTTTATTCTCTTTTCAATTTGGGCATACAATATATGTAACTAAAAACATTTGGAGGAGAAAAAAAATTATTCATAAGTTGATACATAATTCATTCTTGGGTCTAACTCACCATGGGCCCCCATGAAATTTGAGTACATCTAATCACATAAAATAAGGAATTAATTAAGGGATAAAAATATGAGAAATGTTAAGTGTACAAATTTTTTTTGGTACAAAATTTGTACAAACTAATATTAAATATTGCATTGAATCTAATCTCATTTAGATCATATTATTTAATTATAAACACAACAATCCAATGAGCGTTATTAATTTGTACAAAAAAAAGTTCGTACACCTAACATTTTTGTAAAAATATTCACTTAATTAGTTCTCAAACAGAAATCGACAATCTTCTACTACTCACCTGCCCAGTTGCGGCATAAATATGGAATCATTTATACAATTCGGTAGAGATAATAATCGCTCCTCCAGGAAATATACAAGTTCACTTTTTTAGGTATGTAAATAGGAGTAATACTCTCGCTCTTCCCCACTATAAATGACTGTAGGCTCCCAACTAATTTAGGAGACTTGCATCTAGCCCAAATATTCCTTCTTAATTTGGCACGACCAAGCATTCTTGGTGGGGTTGAACTCGATCAAAACTGATATAAGGTACCTCCAACCATACACCTCCATCGCACCTCCACTCACATTCATGTAAAGTAGAGCCATACATATTTCAAAAATACTATAAGTACCTCCAACTGCAGCACCTCCAACGCACCCCCTTCCCCGTTTGGCCAAAATATCAATGATTTTCCACAAATTTAGACTTGGATTTATAGTATTTAGCCCTTGGGTTTATAGGGTTTTGTACTTGGGTTTATATTTAGCTTTTGGGTTTATAACATTTAAATAGGGTTTTAGTTTTTTCGGCGGCGAAGCCACCGTAATATTTAGCCCTTGGGTTTATAGGGTTTATAACATTTAAATTTGTGGGAAATCGTCAATATTTTGGCCAAATGGGGGAAGGGGTGTGTTGGGGGTGAGCGCAGGGGCGTGCGCTATAGAAGCTCTCTACATATTTACATGTGTGTGTGCTTACTAATGAAGATGTGGTGATATGTGTG
>JAOYMZ010037250.1:0-15696 GCA_025802335.1 Pinguicula primuliflora | reverse complement strand
GTAATATTATTTAGAAAAATAGCATTATCCAATAGCAATGTTTTTATTATGTAATCCGACGACCGAGATGCATATTCAGTACGGTAGGGTGTCATTCGACGCCCTACCATTCAGCACTTGAAAATTACTCATCTTACCCAATAGTAAAAGAGAAATGCTTATTGCACAAACGCGAAACCAAATTATTAGACCGAAAGGTGGCGAAATGGCAATTTTACCCCTCCTCCTGCAAGTGTTGCTGTGCTTATTAAGAGATAAATTTGTTATTTCCATAGTTTCGGTTTAAATTCGATCCTCTTTGTTTGTGCGAATAGCCGTCCTTATAGTAAAATAAGTATGTTTGATTGCAAAGTTGGCCAAATCAGGAAAAATATATCACGTTAGCTTGAGCTGACACTTTTTATTTTCTTGAGCTGACACTTGGTTAACGCTGAACTCTACGTCTAAAAAAGCCGAACAAATTGCAAAATTAAAGTCCAAACCCCAATACTTCAGCTTATATTTTCTTATCATACAATTTTTATGGAATCTCTATGCAAGTGATTTTTCTACGTCCATCAACTCAAACAAACCTGACACTGAATCACCGTCTTCCCTACCCTAAAACCCGGAACCACCGTGAAACCCACGCGCGGATCACGTGCCAAGCACGCTCCTCCATCTTCCTCATCCCCGTTCAAGCTCTCCATGTAAACCTCCGAGAAATAGCTTCCTCTGCTCACTTGAAAAATGGACGCCGCCGGCTCATAAGACCAGCACAGACAGTGAAGCAGCCACACACGCTTCGCCATCTCCAGAAACTCTGAGAAAAACACAGAATCCGAGCACTCACCGAAGAGGGATGCTTCCATTTTCGGGTGCACGAGTTTCGAGTACTTGAAACGGCAGAACGACGCGAATCTGGATCTTGGTTTTCGTGATATGTAATCTGAAAGCGACACCCTTCTCGAGTCGAGCTCGGAGAATTTGGTGAAGTAGTAGTTATGGAGTTGAGGGGTTTGTTTCCCTTTTCCTGTTCTTCTCGAATCGAAACGGGGGAAATTGAAGCACTCTATCATTTCTCTGCACACGAAGGATTCGATTGCTAAGAAGACATGACGATGATTCTGTTGGCGGAAACAGATCCCGGGTTGGATTGATTCCGCCGCAGCAACAAAATCCCAGTTCGCAGACTGCATTGAATTGATCAGAACACGCACAAATTTCCGTATAAATTTGATAGTTTCCTGATAAAACGCAACGAAATGACTGGTCTGAGCGTCGGGGGTGGATTGGGGTAACAGATTCTTCTCAAGTAACCTGTTTTCTCTCCTGGCTTCTGCTAACTTCTCTTGGAGAAATATAATCTCTGATTGTTTGATTTTGAGCTGGTAATCAAGCTTCTTAGTGGTGATTTCATACATCCTGACGAGACTCCTCTGTTCTTCCACATCAGACTGAAGTAGAGATGTTTCAGTCTCAAGGGATGTTGTCTGGAATAGATTGTTCTTCTTCAAGTAGCATAGCTTGAAATGAGAGAGCTTCTTCATCTCCGAGACGATGATCTCATCTGAAGATTGTATCCCGTCTGGATCGTAGGGAGACTGAGAGAACTGCAACTCAGCATATGCAGCTTTGATGTTTGAAATGGTGGCGAATAATCTTTGGACAAAGGCTTGTTTGGCTCTTCTCTTGTCCGGATTTTTTTTCTCCTGTGCTTCCCCTTGTTTTGTGTGCAGTGATTGCATCTCTGGATATACTCCGGCCACGGCCGGGATCCTGAGGAACTTGGCGAAAGCTGTTGCTAGCAGCTTCATCTTCTTCTTTGGAGTAGTTGCCATGGAATTGCTGTCTGAATCCATATGATCAAAGAGTGATGAGGACAAAACAAACAAGGGAATGTCAAAAGGAAAAAGAATTAGAACGCTTTAGCGCTGGGAAAGAGGTGATTAAAAAGCAGTGAGAGGAGTGGTTACTTTTTGTGTTGTTGCCGTTGAGGCTGGGAATATACAAATGGAATAAAACAAGAAGACCATGAAGGTGTTGGTAAACTCAAATAATGAGTTCTATTAAAACCAATATATATCTTCCTATGACTACTTTTTGTGCACCAAAATATAAATAAAGAAGGATTATCGAAATCAATCATGGTTTTGCTGTCAAAAATATTAAAATGTTATTAATTAAGTATTTGAAAAACAACAAACATAATTCTAACATTAAATGGTATATTACGAGCATCCAAATTAAAAATTATGACATGTTCCGGTATTGTTTCGACGCGAAGATTTCATAACTGATCTTTCTTTTCTATTTCAGCAGCCGAAAAGTGTTAAATAGGTATTTATGATCTCATAGTTTAAACCTTATTCACCGTATTTGTCTACAACTAACATTGATAGTTTTAGGGCTGAAATTATGACACTCAAATTAGTTGGGAGTATATTTTTAAAAAGATTAATACTATTCATACACACTTTTTAGATACTATTTGTTGGCACTATAATGTGTCAACAATCACAAATACAACTTTTGTTATTTGTCATTATTCAATTTTTTTTATTCGTGGTTGTTATTGTTGACACATTATGATTTCAACAAATGATATCTAAAAAATGTGTATAAATAGCATTTTCTTTTTAAAAATTGAAATGAACGAATATTCTTGGAAAGTAAATCTAAAAAAACGAGTTCTATCAAATTATTTTTGATTAATCCTTTCGAGCTCGAGCCCGATTTTAAAGATCCAAGCTTTACCAGATTCATGATAATTTTATGAAGGGGAAGCTTATTTTACATTTATTTTGGGTAGGTTCCTTTTACATTGTATTATACAACTAAAAAACATTGTGGCTATTTTACATTGTATTAAACCCTAAAACCCCAGATCAAAAGACGACAAAGTTCCATTGACGTCATTGTTAAAAAAATTTAAATCTTAATTAATGATTATTTAAATCAATGGAAAAGAAAGTGTAATTATAGATTATTTGAGTCGTTGGAACATTCCTAAATCATGATGTTTTTTTATTTTTTTGTGGCTATGTATAAGAATAGTCAATATCCACAGCCAGCCATTGCATTAATCGAAATTTAGATATATGACAAATAAATACTTAACAAGTTGGTCATTAACAAATGTGGTAGCTAAAAGTATCCGAATAGGTTCTCAATAGTTTGGGAGTGATTTTTTAAGCAAAATGACTTTTTAAATAGCTTAACTTCAACTTGTGAGTTTTTTTTGTAAAAATAATTATGTTTGGTCAAAATTGAATTTTGCCAATTTACTTCATGTGGCCCCAGGATTTATCGGTTTCAAGGGTCCAGAAACTGAACCGAGACAGAACACTGTAGCCCTTGAATCCTATCGCTGACAACTATTATGATCCAACGGAAAATTGAAATCCTGAGAGGTATAGAATAGTTCTGACGGTTCAGATGTAATGGAGCCCATATACATTACTCCACCCTCGTGGCACCTGACAAATAACGTAGGGGCTGCCAAAATGGGTTACCAAAATTCTTGGCAGGAAAGGGACAAAATTGTAAGTTACGGAAGTTTGTTTTTAGATTATTTTTTGAACATCCATAATGCAATTTAAAACCTATGTTTGAAAAAAAAACACTTAAACAATTGTGGTTTCTTCTAAGGGTACCGGGAAATTTAAAACTAATCCCCCGAAATTTACCTAGGGAATATATCCAAATGAACTCATGGCTTCTTCTAAGGGTACACGGGAAATTGGGCTTAGTCTATGACTTTGGTGAGTAGTGTAATGATCCAATGAATTACTTGTAGCACAAAAGAATAGCTTGACCCAAGAAGAAAGACTATGTAAATATGTAAAAAAATTTATTTTAATACAATTATAATTACCTATCAAAAAAAAAACTAGGGAATATATCACTTGCTCGAAATAAGGATAAGAGTGAGCTAGGAAAAAATGATTAGAAAATAATATTTGCCCACAATTTTTTTTATTTATAATTTTTAAATGTGATTGATTAATTAAAAATATTAACAAAATTTAAATAATATGTCTGAAAAAACATGTAACAAATAAAAATAAACGGGGAACAACTTAAAAATTTTAACAATGCAAACACAACATACTCATTTAAAATAAAACAACATGCAAAAAATAAAAATTTAAAATTAAAATCATGTTTTTAGTATGGTGTGCTTGTGTTGTCAGTTTTTCTGTTTTTCCATAGTTTTTTGGTATTTTTTTACATTTTGTTTTATTTTTTGCTATTTTTTTAATATATTCTTACCGATAACTTTTTTGGCTATGTAACGTTGGAGAGATGATTTAAACCCTTTTTACCTATAACTATTTCACAACATTTGTATCCAAGAGTATTTTCGGCACCCAATTCTCCCAAATATTGTGTTTGCAAAATTAAGGAAAGGGGTGCCCGCGAGGCCAGATCAGATAAATTGAGGCGACAAAAAGCCCAATTACAGCTACGAAGATTTCAAGAGGCCGAGAGAACAAGACTGACAGAATAGAAAAAATATTTATGGAAGTACACGAACAATAGTTATCCGATAAATCGCTTTAGGACCCCAAACAGGCAAGACTGTTCGAGCAAGCCAGACAAGCACTGCTATCCACGAGTCTACCTGGTTTGAAGCATTAGAACAGAACTTAGATAATAAAGATTGAGGTCGAGTGAATTCATGATGCGGGGCATGGCAAAAAAATGTGATGTACACTATAATTTTTTTCTTTCAGAAATACAACTTACCTAATTTGGGCTTTTGTTTTGAGCCACTTGGTCATGTAAATATTTGAACCCCCTTATATAATTGAAAATTACTTTGCTAAAAAAAGAAATACAACTTACCTATCCAAAAAAACAGGATGATATATAATAATCAAAATTGAAAAGATGATCACAAAGATAAAGCACAGAGATATGGCACATTTTATACTTTATTTTTTTTAGCAAAGTATTTTATACTTTAGTTTTTTTATACTTTATTATATTCTCTATCATGGGTATGGAAGTCCAAATTTTAGTGTTACAATGGATGGATAGAATAATACTTTTGTACTATAATTCAAAGTATCTATAACGCCCAGGTTCACCTCTCGGCAGATTATGATAAATGCTTGCGGAGTTTTTCTTTTTAATTACTTTCAAAGTCATAAAGTGTTTGCCACTAAATTAATTTTCTGATTAAAGGCATTTAGATACTACTCGTTTCGTAGATTGTCAGGGGGTATATCTGCAATAAAAATAGTCAATTAGCATTTAAAAACCACATCAAAGAAAATTCACAGCTTGAATTCTATAAAGCAGTAGAAGCAATTCTGCTATAGTTTCATGTGATTAGGATTAAATCCATTAAAATTAAATAAAAAACGGTAAAAATATACTTTGCACCATAATTTGGAGCGAAAATGTTACCCATACTCACTACTTGTGTCGTCGTTTCGACTTGCATACACAATTAAGTAAAAAAATGTGAGTATGTGTAGCATTTCCAAATTTGGAGGGAACATAATTAGGGATGGCAATGGGGCGGGGCGACCCGTCCCCGCCCCATATACACAAATTCACTTTAAAAAATTAATATAAAAATATTTATTAAAGTAGAAAAAATAAATTAAATTAGGAAAAAATATTAAAACATTGAAAAAACACTTTAACAATTTTAATCTTTATTTTATTCTTTATGAATTTTATTTTTTAATTTTTTTCTAAATTTATATACTTTAAAACAATTAAAAGAAAACAATTATATTAAAAAAAATATCAAAATAGCAGGACGGGCGGGCGGGCAAAATTGCCAACCCTAAACATAATCAAACTGCTGATAAACACGAATTCCAAAATCATAATCAAAATTGCAACACACAAAAAAAGTTGAGGTGTAAACACCAAAAAAGATATTTTTCAAAAGAATTCACAAACACCCTTTACGGTGTTTCAATGCTTTTACAACACCCTTTAGCTTTAGTTGAGTAAATTTTTTATAGGAACCTCCCAAAGGATCCTATTTTGTATCAACGATGGATGACGCGATCTAGAACGGGGGGAGAAGTGCCGTAAAACAAAGCCTTGAACTTTTGTAGTTCTCACAAGTAGTCTGTATTACCATTAGAAGAATTAAGGACCAACTACTATACACGCGGCATTATGGATGGTTACCGTTGCAGAAGAAAGAAGAAACTTCTATTAGGATTTGAACTCTTGTAAAGAAAGAGATATAAGTAGCTTGTAATACAGGAAGAAATACACTCTGTTCTTGGATAAAGAAATACAATTAGTTTCCTTTCTCTAATCTCTAGTTTAGTACGGTTTCGAGGGGTTGAATCTCCCCCATTGCAAACGAGTTTCTTCTTCACGATTTTGATCTCAATCCGGCCGGCAGGATAGGTCGCCGAACCCGTCCCTGTTATCGGAACATATCTGAATCTATTCTTTCTTCCCGCACGCCATTCCAGTCCGACGAAGAAGCCAACGGTGAACCTCCAGGCAACTTTCCAGGACCAAGAACGACGTATACTTGACTCGTGATGCCCGCACGATCCCGAGACCTGCATCAAGTGGTATCAGAGCAGGCGCTCACCTCGTCCAGTTAAACAATGCCAAACGAATCCAGCCGCGACTCTGAGATCTCTCTCAGCTCAATCGCCCAAGGATTGGATCGATTGGGACAGCGCCAGGGAGCGTTCGAGCAACAAATGCTCACCACATTATTAGTGCTTACTCCAACGCCACCTTCAACTAGCCACGGTTCTCCGACGAAATCCGATGGTTCGTGCGATCTTGATCAAGAACGGCACTCCTTGAAAATAGGGGTCAACTTAGACGGTCGAACCTGCAGTTCCGCCAATCAAGAGGTGCCAGAAACCAGTACAAGATTGGGCACATTGGTTGCGGATGCCACGTCACAACCCCCATTGGCGGAGCAAATTTTTTCAGGACCAAGTTATATCCCGCAACTCATAGCCAGCACTGACACTGCCTGGCGTCCACTGATAAACCTGTAATCACGGAGGATAGCACACGTGATGTCAGTCAAGATGGTGTAACTCCAGCCATGAAAACTCGGTCAAGATGGAGAGAAATCAGGGGAGGTTTGAAAAGATTGGATGAGAAGAATCCGGAAGAATAAACAAGTGAATCCCCTAAATTGTAGCAACCGTTTCATAACAGAGATGTGCATAAATAATGGCAAAGATATACATTCAAAGCACCCAAAAAATTGTGATCCTGATTACAGCAATACAAAACACAAACTTCTCCATTCTCAAGATTTCTTGAAGCCTGTTTGTTCATTTTGTTTTGCTGTTCGTTTTGGTATCAGAGCTGCTATATTGTGATCATGTCTTCCGCTGCTCTCAATGTTGGAAACTTTGTTACCCTCAAACTCAAGTCTGAAAATTATCAGCTGTGGAGAGAACAAGTCCTGGCGCTTGCAGAAAGTCAGGAGCTGATCGGTCATCTCACTGGTGACAGCGTTCCACCAGAAGCTACACTTTTAGCAGGAGATGTAACCCAAACCAACCCGGAGTTTACTAGATGGAAGACTTCTGACCGTCTTCTCCGAGGTTGGATCATCGGTACTTTAACTAAGGAGGCAATCGGCCATGTAATCGGGCTGGATCGTGCCTGTGATGTTTGGTTGGCACTAAAAGAAGCATATGCTCAGTCTTCCCAGGAGAGGCAGTTCCAACTTTCACAACAACTTACTTATTTGAAGAAGACACCAGAAGTGAATTTGAGTGATCACTTGATCAAATTCAAAAAAATCTGCGACAGCTTAGCAAGCATTGGGTATCCTGTCAATGACCAGCAGAAGGTCTTCTCCCTATTGACCAGCCTTGGAGCCAAGTATGAGTCATTTACAACCACAATGCTGCGTCCACCAATGCCCTCGTTCAAAGAGATTGTACCGCTTCTTCAAAGTTTTGAGGCTAGACAGCTTCTGCATTCTGTTGAAGCAGTTACTTATTCGGCATACTATGCTGATAAAAGAACAGTACAAAGCTCCAAATCTCATCACAACACGTCTAACTTCACTTCAAAAGGAAGAGGCTTCACTCCAGCAAATCAGAGCCGTTTTGGTTCAGGACAAAATATCTCCACCGGTTCAAACTCCCGTCGCAATTTCAGAGATGTTGTCTGTCAGATTTGTAAGAAGAATGGTCATTCTGCACTTCGCTGCTGGCAGCGGTTCAACCATTCTGTTCAACCAGAAAACTTGCCACAAGCTTATCATGCATCTCAGGACAATGCCATCTCGTGTCCTGAAGAGTGGACCTCTGACACTGGAGCTTCTACACATATGACATCCAATGAAGGTATACTTCAAAACCTAACTCCTTATTCTGGTTCTCAACATGTAATGATAGGAAATGGCAAGTTTCTTCAAGTAACACACACAGGGGATACTGTTATTAACTCTGATGGTGGTCCCTTTCTTCTTAAAAATGTCTTGCTCGTACCTGATCTCGAGCGAAGCCTATTATCTATTGGACAGTTAACCTCTGATTATAACGTAGTCTGTGAATTCTCTGATGATGGTTTTGTGGTGAAGGATCGCAACTCACACATGGTCCTGTTGAAGGGAATAAAGAGGCATAATCTTTATCTGATCAACTCTCCTGCAGTAGCTCTGTTTGCACGTCGGTTTCAGGTGACAACAAAAGAGCTATGGCATCAAAGATTGGGACATCCACAAGCTGCTGTTGTCGACCACCTGCTGAATAAAAACTTGATAATAACTGTTAGCAAAAAAGAGACTTCGCTGTGTGAGAGTTGTCAGTTAGGCAAATTTTCAAAATTTCCATTTGCATTATCTCAGTCTTCTACGAATAAACCGTTTGAAAAACTTCATGTCGATTTATGGGGACCAGCTCCAACTATTTCTATGCATGGATTCAGTTATTATGCTGCTATTGTTGATGACTACACTCACTATATTTGGATTATTCCATTAAAACACAAGTCAGATTTCTTCAATCAGTATGTACTATTTGAACGATATGTTCAACGACAGTTCAACACTCATGTGAAAATTCTACAAACTGATGGGGGAGGTGAGTTTGTAAATCGAAATCTTACTGAGCATTTGCAGAAATCTGGTATCCTGCATCAAATCTCATGTCCGCATACACCCGAGCAAAATGGAAAAGTTGAGAGAAGACATCGCATGATCCGTGAGCTCGGTATTACGATGATGATCCATGCCAATCTTCCGAGACGTTTTTGGATTGATGCCTTTACCACAGCCGTGTTTCTAATCAACAGAATGCCTCTTGCCAGCGTCAAGTGGGATTCTTCATTCTTCAAGTTGTTTAACAAGCAGCCAGATTATACAAGCCTACGTGTGTTTGGCTCAAAATGTTACCCATATATCTGGGATCGGCGACATAACAAGTTTGATCCTAAATCACTCCCATGCGTCTTCTTGGGGTATAGTGATCGTTATAAGGGCTATCGATGTTTTTCTGTCAGTGAAAATCGCTTCTTCATCTCTCGCCATGTTTCGTTCGATGAAACAATTTTACCCTACAAATCTCCACAGTCTCATCCAGGTCAATTTTCATTGGCTCAATTTCATGAATTTGCAGATTGGAATATTGCTCCACAAGAATCTGGATGTGCTACCCATCCTCAGTCCCCCGTCGACGAATTGGATGTTATCGTTCCTAATGACATTCCAATTCGCCCATGCTCAGAAAATCCATCTGTCGGTCTTGATTCGTCGCCTCTTGCTACTGCAAGAGTATCTCCAGAATCAACTGCTGTGGATTCAACTCCAGAGTTTCATACTGGCTCGCCTCATGACAATGCCGACCATGAAACATCGGCGTCTGATGCTGAATTGATGCCTGAATCCACCGTCGAACCAGAACTTGAACCAGAATATTCAGATGCTGAATTGCTGCCAGAATCTACCCTCGAACCAGCATTTGAACCAGAATCGTCAGGCGCCGCTCACGCCCCAATTAATCAGGTTCAGGTTTTACCTCCACGGTGCCACTCTATGACCACTCGGAGTCAATCTGGAATTCTCAAGCCGAACCCCAAGTATGCGCTGCTACAGGATTATCATGCTATTCCTCGCGAACCACGGACTGTAAAACAGGCACTAATTCACCCTGGTTGGCGGAAAGCAATGCAAGATGAGTATGATGCTCTCATGACTAATCAAACTTGGACACTAGTTCCTCGTACTGATCACATGAATGTGATTACCTCCCGCTGGATTTTTAAAGCCAAACTCAATCCTTCTGGTCGTCTAGACAGGCTTAAAGCTCGCTTGGTAGCTCGCGGATTCAATCAGGAACCAGGTATAGATTTTCATGAGACTTACTATCCGGTTATAAAACCAGGTACCATACGCTTGGTTCTATCTCTAGCAACTGTTAAGGGTTGGACGATTACTCAACTAGATGTTAAAAATGCATTTCTTCATGGCTCGTTACAAGAAGAGGTGTTTATGGAACAACCCTCTGGCTTTCAAGATGGTACAAAACCAGGACATGTGTGCAAATTGCACAAAGCTCTATATGGTCTTCGTCAAGCCCCGAGAGCCTGGTTTGATAGATTTAGCTCGTTTCTCCTCAGCTATGGCTTCATATGCAGCAGCGCTGATCCCAGTTTATTCATTTTTGTCACTGATGATGTTATTATGGTTCTACTGTTGTATGTCGATGACATCCTTCTCACTGGTTCAGATTCTTCTTCCATCACAAAGTTTGTTGAGCAGTTGCATTCCGACTTTGCCATGAAAGACCTTGGGCCTATACACTACTTCCTTGGTGTACAGGTTCATCAAACTCCTTACGGATTATTTCTGCAACAGTCTAAATATGCTGTTGATATTCTAGAGCGCAGTGGCATGATTGATTCCAAACCAGTAAAAACACCCCTGAGTACGAAAGTTCAGATTGCTCCTAATGCTGAAATGTTGTCTGATGTTACATCCTTCAGATCCCTTGTTGGCGCACTACAATACTTAACATTGACCAGGCCTGATCTATGTTACAGTGTAAACTATATCTCCCAGTTTATGCAACGCCCGACTACAGCACATTTTGCTCTTCTTCGCTGCATCCTCAGATATGTCAAAGGCACACATTCACTTGGCCTTCATATTCAGGCCCGTAGTGATCTTACTCTATATGGGTTCTCGGATGCGAATTGGGCTAGCTGTCCTCAAACTCGGCGCTCAACATCAGGATTCTGCACATTTCTGGGAAGTAATTTGATTTCTTGGAGCTCCAAGAAACAACAAACTGTTTCTCGTTCCAGCACTGAGTCGGAGTACCGTGCCATGGCTCATGCCACTGCTGAACTTACATGGCTTACCTTCATTCTTCGAGACTTACAGATACCTCTCAGACAGCCTCCCATATTATTTTGTGACAATCTCAGCTCCCTCTACCTCACTATCAATCCGGTTGTCCACTCACGCAGCAAACACATTGAGATAGATTATCACTACGTCCGTGAACGAGTTGCTCTTGGACTTTTGGTAACCCGGCATATTCCCACAACTGATCAGATAGCTGATATATTCACAAAGCCTCAGTTGTGGACTGTTCTTCATCCTGTGCGTCGCAAATTGTGCATGGATTCCATGCTCAATTTGAGGGGGGATGATAAACCTGTAATCACGGAGGATAGCACACGTGATGTCAGTCAAGATGGTGTAACTCCAGCCATGAAAACTCGGTCAAGATGGAGAGAAATCAGGGGAGGTTTGAAAAGATTGGATGAGAAGAATCCGGAAGAATAAACAAGTGAATCCCCTAAATTGTAGCAACCGTTTCATAACAGAGATGTGCATAAATAATGGCAAAGATATACATTCAAAGCACCCAAAAAATTGTGATCCTGATTACAGCAATACAAAACACAAACTTCTCCATTCTCAAGATTTCTTGAAGCCTGTTTGTTCATTTTGTTTTGCTGTTCGTTTTCCACCACCGAATTTTACAATGGCGGCACCTTTTCTGCCACCGATGACGGTCTATCCGCCACAAGGGGGACAATCTTGGCAACCTCCCGGTCCGTTTGCTCCAAATCTAGTGAATTACGCTTACGGAGGTTATTATCCGGATGGCCGACAAGGCATCTGGTCTGGGGATCCCTATCGTTCGGACCCGGGTTCACTTTTCTTGCCTCTTTTTGGGAATTCCCATAGTTTAAAGCTGGTGATAATGCCGAAGAGTGGCTCCTGCGCTGAAATACATTTTTTTCTCACCAGCAGATCTCGTTATTGGAGCGAGTACTAATGGCTTCCTACATTCTTACGGGGGTGCTCAGCAGTGGTGGCACACATTGAATCAATGATTTCCCGATCTCCGGTGGGAAGAATTCTGTTTTTATTTTCGTCAACAATACGCCCGGCCAAAGTTATCAGATCTAGTGGCAGAAATAGCATCGTTAAAGCAAATTGGAACTGTGGAGGATTTAAATTGACAGTGGAATGAAGTTGCGGCCACACTGGCCGAACGCATCAGTCCTCACACAGAACTGGTTTTGTACCTCAAGGCGCTGGAACCTCGAATTGCTGCTGATGTTGGGTTACTCCGGCCTCAGTCTATTTACGACGCCATGTATATGGCTCGTGAAGTTCAGCAGAAATTGGCTTTATACGATACCAGCATAGTCGCATCGGCCAATACAGCAGTCATCAATCCACGACCAATCGGGACCAGTTAATTTCGCTGTCTCAGCAACCTCCCATCCACCAGTGGCCTCCGAAGCCAGAGCATCGTCGGTTAACACCCGCTGAAATTGCAACCCGCCGAGCACAAGGATTGTGTTTCTGGTGCGATGAAAAATGGGAAAGGGCCATCGATGTAAGACCTTATTTTACATTGAAGTCTGAGATGAAGACGAGGATGCGGCGTATGCAGAGGAAGACGATCAGGTGGAAATATCCCTGAATGCCATATCTGGAGCTACTACTTCAGATACTTTAAAAATTCACGGTCTGATTGAAGGGAATGCAGCCCTCTGCTTAATAGACTTAGGGAGAACACATTGTTCCCTTAGCACGGATCTAGCTGAACAATGGGGTTTAGCTGCTCATAATCATCGCCAGACCACCGTCTTGGTTGCAAATGGTGCTCGAGTCCACAGTCCTCGAGCACTCCACAACATTTGTGTGAAATTGGGTACAGCTTCCTTTCAACTCAATCTCTTCATGTTACCTCTAACTGAGTTTTGTGCAGTTTTAGGTGTGACCTGGCTTCGTAGCCTTGGTCCGGTAATCTGCCATTTTGAAGTACTTTACCTCTCATTTATATGGCAAGGACAGATAGTAACATTATTGGGTCAGCAAGCTCCAAATCAAATTCTCACAGTATCAGCTCTGAGTATTCAGGATTGGCTTGCTTCTTTGCTACATCACTTTTCCTCAGTGTTTGTACAACCACAAGGGCTGCCACCCTCCAGGTCATATGATCACCAAATCATTCTCAAACAAGGTACTAACCCTATGAATTCACGGCCCTACAGGTATCCCCATAACCAGAAAACTGAGATTGAAAAAACCTGTACTGAATTATTAGACCAAAGACGGATCAGACCTAGTACCTCCCCTTTTAGTTCCCCTGTGTTACTAGTCAAGAAGGCGGATCAAACATGACATTTATGTGTTGATTATCGAGCCTTAAATCTTATTACAGTCAAAAACAAATTTCCCTTTCCTATAGTTGAAGAGTTACTCGAGGAACTTGGTCAGGCAAAAATATTTTCAAAACTTGATTTAAAATCTGGCTATCACCAGGTTTGAATGGCAGCAGATTCGATTTCAATGACTGCTTTCCAAACACATCATAGGCATTTTGAGTATTTAGTCATGTCATTTGGTTTAAGTAATGCACCTACTACTTTTCAAGCTCTTATGAATGATGTTTTCAGCAAGTATCTTCACAAGTTTATGCAACGTCCTCGCAGGTCTCACTACCAAGCAGCATTACATGTGGTCAAGTATCTGACAGGTTGTCCAGAGATGGGATTATATTTTCCTCAGGACAGTGATCTATGCCTCACGGCTTATGCTGACGCCGATTGGGTTCCTGTCAGGACACTCGAAATCGTTAACAGGCTATTTCATCCAACTGGGCAATGCTAGTGTGTCATGGCGCACCAAGAAACGGTCAGTTATTTCCCAATCCTCCGCCGAAGCTGAGTATAGAAGCATTGCTTCTACTGCTTGCGAACTGAAGTGGGTAAGTTACATTCTGCAGGACTTGCAAGTTCCAGTTCATCTACCCATTCCGTTGCATTGTGATAACGTTGCAGCGCTCCATCTTGTTGGCAATCTGATGTTTCATGAGCATACGAAACATATTGAGATGGACTGTCATCTCGTCCGTGATCATTACAGAAGTGGTTTCTTGCATCCACTCTACATTCCAACAACTGATCAGCCGGCAGATTTGATGACAAAACCACTGCCTCTTGCTGCTTTTTCTAAGCTAATATCCATGATGGGCCTCGGTCTCTCGCCCTCGACTTCATCTTGTGGGCCGTGTGTTGAAAATGCAGCAACAGTATTGGGCCCAACTGATCATATTGGGCCAACACTTGTGAATGTTGTTAATAGTGATAAACAGTAGTCTTACACATTTGTCTATATATACACACATGACTGTAAATTGTAGGATTACACTCGAAGGAATGAGAAAAGGTTTCCACACCTGCGGCGTCACATTTGTCTTTATTCCATAGATTCTACACTCAAACCATTTACTGCTTAACAACCAGATTCTTTGCAGTTATGTCAACTGAATCTTCGGTTATGAACCCGATCCATCAAATTTAATAATATCACTGAGCAATTACTCTATGTATGTATGTAATTTGTCAATCAATGCTACTAAGTCTATAACAGTGTATTAATTATCAATATAAATAAATCAAAAACATCTTTTCCTGCACCATAATATTATTTACCACAATTGATTTTTTACAAACTTTATTAAGATTAAAGGTGTCTAACACCGTGCAAGATTTTTGGGTCCACTAAGCTTAGTGTGAGGGAAAATACTATACTTGAAGAAAAATATCCCACAGGAAACACAAGAGTTCGAGGTGGCAGAACATAATTGGATGGTCATTAAGTGTGGACCACGACTTAAACAAATGGTATGTTGTCACCTCGTGTTCTTATGCTTCTTGCTCTCCTAATTCTTGCGGCATAGCAGATCTCGTGAGTGAGAAGTGATATATATCACTAATTTTGTTCATCGGTGTCAACATAGAATTAAATTAAAATATTTAACTTTTCAAACACCCAATTGGGTGGTGACACCTTATACATAGTACAAAAGTAATGCAAAAAAAAGTGGTGGTGTATATCATTTTTTGGTTTGCGGTCACCAAGGTTTTTACATGAATTATATATGGCATGTTACTAGACCATGATTTTTGCAGAACGATGATGATAGAGAAAAGGAATACATGAAGCTCAGCTTGCCTATCGTCGGAGGCCTCAGCTCTGAATTCTTAAACGTGAAAATGGCAGCAACTTTGGACTATGATACACTTGTCAAGACAATATCGTCATTAACTGCTCAGATGGATGAAACAAGAAATATTTTTTCTGAGTGTGGTTCTGACAGAGGATTTACAAGTGTGTTGGAGGTTTATCTTCGTGTTGGATATGGCCCTAAATCCAGCCCGTACATTGTAACCCAACTTCGAGGACCCGTGAGGGAGTACTTCTATCCC
>JAOYMZ010037249.1:0-31994 GCA_025802335.1 Pinguicula primuliflora | reverse complement strand
TGCTTGCGGGATCATGATACCGCCTGGGCTTTGATCTTTGCTCATGTTTCTGAGTTGAGGTAGATGACGAGAATTCAGGCTTTTAAACTTGCTCCGATACAATGTTTGATTGTAGAAGTGATTTGTGTGTTTGTGGAAGAACAATACAGAAAAATAAGGATTTACGTGGTTAGACAAATTGCCTACATCCACGGAAGACATATTCTATTCGTTACACTGGGTATTTATATACATCGTTTGAGACGTATTCAATGAGCAAATCATGTCGTATTCAATGAACAAATCATGCGTGAGGTTATTTCCATGCTATGAGATAAGCCACGCGTGCTCTTGACTTCATCAATTGTGGGCTGCGCATGATTTGTGTTAATGTTGTCCACCAAATTTGACTTTCTCACCAATACTCAGAAGCGTTATAGAAACTTCCAGTGAATAAATCATTAGGATCATAATTATGGTCTCAATATACATGCTTGTGGTGGTGATGTATATGTCATTGAAATCCTAATTCAAAGTTGAGTGCCGAAATCCAACTCCCATTTCTTCCCATGCGCTCATCATTTCTCATCTATTCAATACAATAAGAAAATGAACAGCAAAACAGAAAGAACAAACAGACTTCAAGAAATCTTGAGAAATGAGAGGTTTGTCTCTTTGTATTGCTGTGATCAAAAGATGCCTTTACAATCTATATCTTGCTGCTATTTATACACAAAGCTGTTACGAAACTGTTGCTACAAATTAGGAAAGTCATATGCTATTCTTCCTGATTCTTCTCTTTCAATCTTTTTAAATCTCCCCTAATTTCTCTCCATCTTGATCGAGTATTCATTACTGGAGTTACACCATCTTGACTGCCAGCGTGTGTATAATCTTCCGTGATTACAGGTTTATCATAAGCAACCAATTAATCAATCCTATACATAATGAAATCATTAAAAAGGGTTTTAAGACCGATGCATCACAAATTATGGACTGTTAATGAAGTTCTCTACATGTACACACAAAATAAATGATATTGAAACAGTGTACAGGCAGGTAAAACTAAAAGAATAAAGGTTAAAGTTCTTGCCACATTCTCACAATTCAAATGGATGTATATGGTGGGGACATACTTGTGGGCAACGAAAGTCACTTTCCTCACTAACCATGTCTCGTAAGACTACCGCCATCGCTAGATGCAAGTTGATAGAAGCCAAACTGACCGTTGGTGAAATTCTTTCCGAAATAATGAACTGGAACCTAGGTTGAGTGGTTGCTCAAATGGGTGATCTTGCTGCAGTGAATCAGATACTTGGCAGTATTGATAGTCTAAGGCAGTGTTTGCAAATGCTTTTACTGTGGCAAAGCACTTTTCTAAAGTACTTTTTTAAAAAGTGCTTTTTCACAGCAGAAGCAGCCCCTCCTCTGCTTTTGAATTATGGCTTAAAACAGTTGTTGCACCGCAGAAGCAGAAGCAGATTTTACAAACACTCCAAAAAATAAAACAGCGGTGCAACAGCCATAAGCAGTTTGCAAAAGCTATTGCAAACACACACTAAATGGTGATGAAGTTGCAAAAATCAGTGATTATTTTGTAGTGATGTAAATGAGTTGGGGAAGACAACATTTTAGAAACAACATGTTTCTCTAGAAAGCTTTTGTAACTACATTATTCGTCTCTGTAAGATGAAAAAACTACATTAGAGTGATTAAAGTATATCAAATGAACCGAAGCACTGATAAAATGATCGCATATACATTCCAAAATTGAACATGCATTCAATAAAATAAACATAGTGAAGAACATCTATCTTTTTCTTGGCAATGACAAATGTAAAAATGATAGCACCATCATTTCAAAATTGAACATGCCATCAAGAAATTCAACCGAGTTAAGAAACCTATAGAATGTCATCAAGAAATTCAACCGAGTTAAGAAGCCTATGGATCTTCTTTGACCATTAACATGGCAATGTCACTGTTTATATTAGTCAAGAGGCCGATTTTCAAAGAGATTGCCTGATATGTTAGACTCAGACCCTACGAGGATCAGAAACAGGGAAAAAAATAAACCATTGCATATCATAGAAGAACTGAGTCTTACCCAATGTCGAATCCAGATGTTCACGATTTGTTCTGAGCACTGGCATGTAATTGCGTTCGTCCAAACGTTTCCCTATTGAAAACTCGTCCTCATACTCGACATTGTACTGAATATTTCATAGAAACAATCCAGACTCAAAAATAGAAGCAGTCTACATAAGAGAATTTTAGGATAACACAAAAACAATCCAGACTAAAAATGGAAGCAGTCTACATAAGAGAATATTAGGATAACATGGAACTAATCAAACAACCTACAGATTGAAGGGAAGAATTATCGATAATCCAATATACAAAATTGGACCCCAAATACCTGCAGTTTGAATAAACCAATATATAGAACCAAAACATATGACAAAACAACATACTGAACAATGTACAAAGACCATTCGGCGCACAGCGGCTGAATTTATATACGGCAAGAGGGAAGGGAAAGCGGACGAATCTGCAAAAAAACTGAAACTAAATTAGAAATTTAGAGACAGAAAAAGGAAACTAAATTAGGACAACCCAGATGAGAAGCTTGAAGAAATGCACGGATTCTGCTCGGTCCCACCTATACTGTAGCCAAAAGAAAGGGAAAGACAAAACAAGTAGACAGAAAACCCACCAAAATCTTGCCACCACCAATCGACTATGATTTTTCATTTTTTTGAGTGGGTGAAACCCTATATGTTATGGTCCCGAGTACAGGTCAGCCGAAATAGTTCACTGGTTGGGGCAGGAGAGGACGCCAGTCAGCAAGAAGAGACAAAGGTTGAGTCCGACCGTTATGGATTCTGGAAAGAATGCTTGTATGAGGATGGTTTTGTATGAGGATGGTTTACGTAGTGTTCTGGTGTAAATATTTATGCTAGCGGAAGTCGCAAAATCGTGTGTATGGAGTGAGACTAATGTATTTAAACTATTTTTGTACATTGTGCAATCATAAAGAAAGTACTGACTTTTCCCAAATTTATTCTCTCGAACTTTCGTCACCTCTTTCTTGTTTTTCTTCCGATTCCTCTTTACCCTTTTGTCTGAAATCTGTACCACTTAACAGTGATATCGGAGCCGTGTTTTAAGATCCACCACCCGATTATCACCATAGCTCGTACAAGAAACCAGAGGGCAGCAGCGATGGGGGATCCATCAGAGAAACCCTCTCATGTCGAAACTGTTGGCGATAAAAATGTGGGTAAGAAGCCAGGGGGAGTTTCTTCTGGCGAGGAAGTTAGAACCGCAGGTACATCTCAGAATCTGGAAGAAACTGTTGAAGAATTGAGAAAAAGCATGTTAATTTTCCAGCAAAGCACACAAGCACAGTTAAGTACACTTATGGATCTAGTTATGAAACAGAGCGGACAGGCCTCCATCCTGGGAGATCCACCCGTTAAACCTTCCAAGGTTGCGGGCCCCAAGGATAGGTAGGGGGTAGAACAGGACCATGCTGAGCGTGAAGGTTGGGATGCTGAGGATTGAGATTATGCGGATTATGGCAGAAAGAGGAAGGGGAAGATGCCTTATGCGGATTTACCCCGGTCCAATGGCAAGAATCCCCGTTCGTGGGTTGAAATGTGCGAAGAGTATTTTAATGTCTATACTGGGATTCGATATAGCGAAAGATTGACTTTTATACGAGTGTATTTGGAAGGGGATGCGGATACTTGGTTCAGAGGGCTTAAGTATAATAAACCCACAGATTGGGATGATTTTGTAGATGCATTGCTGAACAGGTTTGAGATGAGTAATGCAGGAAATGTTCTGGATGCTTTTATGTGTTTGAAACAAGGAAGTCAAGAGACTCTAGAGCAATTGCTAAAGAGATTTGATGCACTAGCTTCGTTGGTAATGGTATCCTATCCTGATTTCAAGGAAAACTTTTATCTTGAGAAGTTTGTAGGGTGCTTACAGTTCGAATTGAGATCGGCAGTCCAGTCAAGGAATCCTCGAACTCTTAGAACAACTATTGCAATAACCAAGCAGCAAGAATATACTGTGAATTCCATGATCTCAAAAATAACTGCAGGGGCCTTGCTCAAAATCGCTCCCAGACAAGTGTCTTGTGGGGTGGCAGGGGAGCAATCTATTCCTAAGCAGAAGAAAGTTGAAGAGACGATTTTTATCTGATGCAGAAATGAAAGACAGGATCGAAAAAATGCTATGCTTCAGGTGTGGGGGCCCTTTTGCTCCAGGACATCAGTGCAACACCAAATTATATGCTCTTCAGGCTGAGGCTGAATACACTCCTGAAAATCTGGAAGATCTGCTGGCTGAGGAAATTGGAGAAGTGACAGTTGAGGATGAGGAAGAGGGGGTTTTATCGGCTAATGCTATGGCAGGAAATTCTGGGCTTAATACTTATAGGGTGCTGGGACTCTACAAAGGGGAACCCTTACATATTCTCATCGATGGGGGTAGTTCACATTGTTTTTTAGATAAGGGATTCGCAGACAGAATGAGAGTAAAATTGGAGTGTGCTAAACCGATGCCGGTTGAGGTAGCAGACGGAGTGAGATGCACAAGTGGAGCTAAGAGTGTGAATTTTACCTGGACCATGCAGAAAAGGGAGTTTCAGTGCAGCCCAAGGATTCTTCCACTGGGGAGCTACGATCTGATCATTGGAGGAGACTGGTTGAAGGGGTTTGATTCGGTTACATACAACTACAGCCTAATGGTAGTCACCCTACATTTTAATGACCAACCCATCCACATTCTGGCTGTGAAGAATAAGGAAGAGCTACGGTCAGTTACTGCAGAAAAAATTGCTAAGATGATGAAAAGGGGGTCAGCTACTATGTTTGGCAAGATATACACTCATTAGGAAAGTATGGGGGCTGCGGAAGCTGAATTATTATCTATTGAGGAAGCAGGGACTGAAGTGACTGATGCACATACTCTTGAGAGGTTTGGGGTAACTTTAAAGGAGCTACTTACTGAATTTAAGGATGTCTTTCAAAAACCCATTGAGTTACCTCCAATAAGGGGAGTGGAGCATAGCATAACGTTGATTCCGGGTGCTGAGCCGAAGAAGCAGTCCCCTACAGGACGCCGCAGTACCAAAAAGATGAAATAGAGAAGATTGTAGCTGAGCTTTTGGGTAGTGGATTGATTAGAAAGAGCCAGAGTCCTTTTGTTTCCCCTGTCCTACTGGTAATGAAGAAAGATGGCGATTGGAGGTTGTGTGTCGATTACAGATATATCAATAACCTGACAGTGAAAACAAATTCCCCATTCCCATAATTGATGAGCTCAGTGCTTCAGCAAGTTGGATCTAAGGTCTGGCTATTTACAGATCCGCATGGCTGAACAGGATATCTTTAAAACTAGTTTTATTACACATCACAGCCAGTTTGAATTTGTAGTCATGCCCTTCGAACTGTGCAATGCGCCAGCTACTTTTCAGAGTCTTATGAACCAGGTATTTGCGGATTATCTTCGTCGGTTTGTCCTGGTATTCTTTGATGACATACTAGTATATAGTAGGAGTTGGGAGGAGCATGTGTTGCATCTCAGGACAGTATTGGAGATTTTGAGAAGGAATAAACTATTTGCTAAGGTTTCTAAATGTTTGTTTGGCAAGGATTCGATAGAGTATTTGGGTCATGTGATCTCTAAACAGGGTGTTGCTACAGAATATGCTAAAATCCAAGCCATGAAAGAGTGGCCCAGGCCTACTGACCTCAAATCCCTCCGTGGATTCCTGGAGCTTACGGGATACTACAGGAAATTCATACGGAATTACGGAGCGATTAGCAACCCGCTCACTCAGTTACTTAAAAAGAATGGGTTCAGATGGAATGAGGAAGCAGAGGTAGCATTTGAGGAATTGAAGAAGGCAATGTGCAGTGCTCCCGTTTTAGCTCTACCTGATTTTAAGAAGGAGTTCGTAATTGAGACAGATGCCAGTGATGGAGGAGTGGGGGCAGTGTTGACTCAAGAGGGCAGGCCTATAGCTTTTTCAGCAAGTCTCTGGGTCAAAAACAACAGAATTTGTCTACCTACGAAAAGGAATTACTGGCGGTGGTTTTGGCAGTAAAGAAGTGGGATGGCTATTTGCAAGGGGTAAATTTTGTAATTAAAACTGATCAACAAGTCCTCAAGTATTTGTTGGAGCAAAGATTGACTTCAATTCTGCAGAAGAAACTAGCAGCTAAGTTGCTTGGGTATGATTATCGGGTATAATACAAGAAAGGGAAAGATAACAAGGCAGCGGATGCACTGTCGAGATTCGGGCCAGAAATTGAACAGACATGTAGTCACATATCCAAGTGTGACCCGTTATGGATAGAAGAAATAATTCAAAGTTATGAAGCTGATGGGTTACTGTCCAGAATTCTCAAGCCAAGTCAGTGAATCCGGATTCTTATCCAACCTATCAACTGCAAAATGGGGTGCTTAGAAAAGGAAAGAGGGTATGTGTGGGATAGGCAGAGGAATTGAGGTCCAAGCTGATATCTACTTTCCACGATTCTCCTATGGGTGGCCACTCGAGAATTCATGCCACATACGCAAAAATTAGGCCATACTTTTATTGGAGCAATATGAAGAGAGAAATAGAAAATTGGGTTGACAGATGTGTTACTTGCAGGAGCAGTAAACTTGATGTTTCGACCAATGCTGGGTTGCTACAACCACTTGAGGTGCCTCTGTATCCTTGGTATAGCATAAGTATGGATTTTATTGAAGGTCTGCCAAAATTCGAGGGTAAGAGTTTAATTTATGTTGTTGTGGACAGATTCACGAAGTATGCCCATTTTATATCTCTTTCTCACCCCTATAGAGCAGAATCTGTGGCCTGTGTTTTTATGGATAACATTTACAGGTTGCATGGTTTACCTAAGGAAATTGTGTCTGATAGAGACAAGGTTTTCACTAGCCTGTTTTGGTTAGAGTTGATGAAGAAATCTGGGATTAGGTTGGCACTCAGCTCATCATATCACCCCCAAACAGATGGGCAAACTGAAAGAGTAAACCGATGTCTTGAAACTTATCTCCGTTGTGTGTGCTCTGATAAACCCAAGCCCTTGAATCGATGGCTACCCATGGCAGAATATTGGTATAGTACTACCTTCCACACCAGTGCCAAGATGACTCCGTTTGAGGCATTATATGGATATGAGCCCCGATATATTCCAACCCTTCCCCTGGCGGATATAACAGTTGGTTCAGTTAGAGAGTTGCATTTGCAAAGGGAACAAGTACAAGAGGTGTTAAAATAGAATTTGATTTTGGCCAGGGAACGGATGAAGCTCAGTGCTGATAAGTCAAGAGTGGAGCATCAATACAAGGTTGGGGATAAGGTGTTTCTGAAACTACACCCGTAAAGACAGAATTCAGTCCAGCTCCGCAGGAATATGAAGTTATCGCCCAGATTTTACGGACCTTATATTATAATGGAGAAGATTGGAGAAGTTGCATACCGATTGGATCTTCCAGAAGGGTCAAGAATTCATCCTATTTTTCATGTGTCCCAGCTGAAAGAATGCTTGAAAATAAGAGAAGTTAACGCAGGAGAACTGCCAGAAGCTGGAGCGGACGGAGGGTTCAAAATTCAGCCTACAAAAACTCTGGATATGAGGTATGTACCTGGCACAACTGGATTTCGTAAACAACTGTTGGTTTCATGGACAGGGTCTGGGCCTGATCAGGCTACTTGGGAGGATGAATATTATTATTGGTTGAAAGTTAACTATCCAAAATTCAATTCTTGTGGATAAGAATCGGATAAATGAGGGGGCAATGTTATGGCCCCGAGTACAGGTCAGTCAGAATAGTTCATTGGTTGGGGCAGGAGAGGACGCCGGTCAGCAAGAAGAGACAGAGGTTGAGTCCGACCGTTATGGATTTTGGAAAGAGTGTTTGTATGAGGATGGTTTACGTAGTGTTTTGGTGTAAATATTTATGATAGCGGAAGTCGTGAAATCGTGTGTATGGAGTGGGACTAATGTATTTAAACTATTTTTGTACATTGTGCAATCAAAGAAAAAGTATTGACTTTTCCCAAATCTATTCTCTCGAACTTCCGTCACCTCTTTCCCATTTTTCTTCCGATTCCTCTTTACCCTTTCGTCTGAAATCTGTACCACTTAACAGCGGCCATAAAACTGAACAATCCGAAAGGATCGTGGGAAGTGGAGGCATTGATTCCATCTGAGATGCAGAAACCATCACACACACAGTAAGGAAAACCAAAACGCAGTCAGAAAATCAAAACTCAGAGTAAGAGAGTTTTGAGACTGTCGTTAACAACCTGCAGGTTTACAGCAACAGAAAGTTGGGTAAACGCAGACAGAAGGAAGGTGTTGATAAGAGAAGGATTCTTAGATAAGGAATGAGGAGAGATTTGGACCTATCTTCAAATTTCTCCATCTCCTCCGATTTGATGTAACAAAATATCGAGATTTACCTTAATTAGATTTGTGAAGGGTCTATATATATTGTGTGTGTAAAACTCAAAAAACATACAAGAAAAATAGAAGAAGAAGGATCAAGGATTCTCCCGTGGGGTAGGAATTCTCCCGAACCACGTAAAACCTTGCGTCTTATTTATACAAACATACAAAACAACAATCTTTCATGGTATCAGAGCTAGATTTCTTGTCCCTAATCCACTCATCATCTACCATCTAGTCCCTCAGGTGGCTATTCCGACCGATGGGAGATTCCATTGCATTCACTGAGGCCACCAAGGCACTCACACAATAGTTGGCAACAATTATGGAACAGCAACAATCAGGAACATCATCTTCCGATGGGAATCAATCTGATGTGCGAATTGAGATTAAAACTAGACAACAACAATTACGTTCTTTAGGCATGACTCATGGAAGTCGCGATTGGAGGAATAGACCGGTGCGAGTTTCTGACCAACAAACTACCGACAGAAGGGGATCCAATGTACAAAACATGGAGGAAAAAGGATTTACAAATTTTTTCGTGGTTCACGAGCAATATGGATCAGAGTATTGTGTGGGAATACATCCACCTCCCAATGTCAGAAAGTCTATGGTGTACTCTAGCCAAAACTTTAAAAACTGGAGAGGATAGCTTGCAGATTTTTGACTTAAAGACAAAAGCGGGTTGTTTAACACAAAATCAGAGTAGCATCGAGGAATACTACAGGGAATCTAATAGCCTCTGGATGGAAATTGACAGAAGGAGGCCAAATCCGATGAAATTTGAGGAAGATATTATGAAATACAATGAACTTCAATCTGAAGATCGGTTTTTCGCATATCTGTCCTAACTCAACAAGATGTTCGACCCTATCTTCTGGGATAATTGAGATCACTCCACATTTCAAATTATCCAATTGTTTATATGTTCCGGCTTTATCTCATAAATTACTCTCAATTAACCATATTATGAAATAACTGAACTGTGCTGTCCTAATGTATCCCTCGTTCTGTGTGTTGTAGGATATTCAGACGAAGGAGATCCTTGGGCGTGGTACTGAACGGGCTGGATTGTACTATGTCGACGAAGTCGTTCCTCCATCAAAATCCTTGTCTGTTCGTAGTCTTGCATCCCAGAAAAGTTGGTTGTGGCACCAACGTTTAAGTCACCCCTCTGATAACTATCTAAAGAAGTTCTTTCCTCATTTATCTATCTTTCCGATTTCATGTGACCCATGCCTACGGGCTAAAGCTCATAGAACTTCCTTTCCTCCTAGTTACATCGCAAGCTCTATCGTTGCTCCCCCTAGTACAGTCTGGAGACTCCGTGGTACCATCGACCCCTCCTTCTCTGGATATCCAGGTGAGAACTCCTACTGGGCCTTTACTTGAGGAATGTGTATCTGTTGACCCTACAGGTATTCCACCGACTCGTGTGCTTCCTGAGCGATCTACCATAGGAGCAACAACTTAGAGATATGTTGCTGATCATGTGCTTGGCTCAAAAAGATATCCTGTAGCCAACTTGTTTTGGGGAAGAATATCATCATTCACTATGGCCTTGTATCAGGAGGAAACCCCCAGAAGTGTGGAAAAAGCATTGAGTATCCTTAAGTGGCAGAAAGTAATGGAGACAGAAATGGAGGCTTTGGAGAAAAACAACACATGGGAAAAGTGTGAACTACCAGAAAGGAAGCGTCCAGTTGGATGCAAGTGGATCTACACGATTAAAAGGAAATTTGATGGAATAGTTGAGAGATTCAAAAGCAAGACTGGTGGCTAAGGGATATACTTAGACTTATAGGATAGACTACTCTAAGACGTTTTCACCTGTGGCAAAAATAGATATTATTCGTGTGTTGTTTTCTATTTTAGCTAATAGGGACTGACCACTACATCAGTTTGATGTCAAGAATACATTCCTTTGTGGAGATCTGGAAGAGGAAGTATACATGGAGAGTCCACCGGGTTTTTCGATATAGTTTCGACCTAGTGAAGGATGGAGACTGAGGAAAGCTCTCTATGGATTGGAACAATCCCCACAGGCTTGGTTTGGACACTTCACCATGGCTATGAAGCGATATGAATACCACCAGAACAATTCTAACCACACCTTGTTTTTGAAAAGACGGCCTCAAGGAATCACTTGCCTTATTATATTTGTTGATGACATGGTAATAACAGGAGATGATGTGGAAGAAGTAGCAGTTCTGAAGGCTAGCTTGTTTAAGGAATTCGAGATGAAGAACTTGAGAATATTAAAGTATTTTTTGGGAATTGAAGCACTTCGATCCAAAGGAGGAATCTACATCTGCCAACGGAAGTACATATTGGATCTGTTGGTTGAAACGGGTCTCATGGAGTGCAAGCCAACTAATTCACCCATGTTACCCAATCATGGTCTCAAGATTATGGACGAGGCCGAACTTATTGAGCAAAGGCAGTACCAACATCTTGTGGGGAAGATGATATCTCTGTCACACACCAGACCTGATATTGCATATGTTGAGAGTATTGTGAGTCAATTCATGCATCGACCTCATAAGGATCATTGGGAGGCGATGCTCAGGATTGTTCGGTATTTAAAGGGCACCACAGACACTTGAGTAATATTCAGTAACAATGGTCACTTGACTATGGAAGCGTACACAGATGCTGATTGGGCTGGAAGCCCAGTTGATCGCCGATCCACTTTCGGATATCTAGTTACATGAAAGAGCAAGAAGTAGAAGGTGGTGGCCTTATCAAGTGCTGAGGCATAATTCTGTGGCATAGCGAGAGGAGTTTCAGAATTCTTATGGTCAAGGAAGTTGATGACAGAGTTAGGCTTTCCTCCGGATAAAGCGTGCCCCTTGAGGTGTGATAATAAAGCAACGGTTCAAATATCTAAAAATCTTGTACAACATGATGGGACAAAACATGTGGAAATTGATAGACACTTCATTAAAGAAAAATTGGAAAATGAGGTTATCACACTTCCCTATGTGCAATCTGAGGACCGGTTGGCGGATATTTTGACGAAAGCAGTTACCGGGGAGTCATTTCATGAGACTGTAAGTAATTTGGGTGTTGGACCCTCTAACATCCAACTTGAGGGGGGCGTTAGAAAGAGAAGGATTCCTAGATAAGGAATGAGGAGGGATTTGGGTCTATTTTCAAATCTCTCCCATATCTCTCATAATTTGATGTACCAAGATTCAGGAATTTACCTTAATTAGATTTGTGAAGGGTTTGTATGCGTAAAACTCGAAAAACATACAAGAAAAAAAGAAGAAGAATGATCAAAAATCCTCCCGTAAAGTAGGGATTCTGTCGAACCACGTAAAACCTTGCATCTTATCCATACAAACATACAAAACAACAATCTTTCAGAAGGAGCCCCTCCCGCGGAGGCCTTTTGCGTGAATAAGAGAGCGCGGCCGTCGGGAGAAGAAGGATTCGCCGGGGGGAAACCTATGTGGAAAGAGAGTGAGGAACTATAAGGCGGAATAAGAGGGTGAGGGATGACGGGCACACGTTAACTCACGCATCAACCGAAAAGTCCCCTTTTTCTCTGTTGTTTCCATTCACAAAAGGCTTCAAAAACTTTAATTTCTTGTTCTGATTATAATATAGAAGATTCTACCTATTTTTATCAATAAATTAAAAAAAAATATTTTCAAACCATAGGATTTTGGATGCATTTTTTCTTTGATAATATTAAACAAAGACTTCAAATGTTTTCAAACCATATGATCTCTAACCAGCCACCCGGAGAAATTCTGCAACTTCTACAACAAGACGCGTCAAGACACATATACAAGAGAAGGAAAAAAGCAGGATGACACAACAGAAACACAAACAGAGGACAGCATTACTGGCAAGAACTACAAAGCTCGCATCTAATTGTAAAGACCACAAAACTCGACTAGTTCCCAAGCTCTTGTTACTTTCTGTAATTTTTCTTTTTTCTTTTGGGCATGTAATTCATTTAAATAAAAATTAAAAAAAAAAGACTTCAACTATATGTAAATGTTAACTACCTTAGAATATTTCTTCATATTCCAGATTTGATATTTGCGGCACTCTTTCCATTCTCATGTTCCTCTCTCGTGTCTCTTCTGAAGTCAACCCTGAATAACAGGTCAAGGTGAGGTATTTGAGTTTATTCCTCCCACATGGTCGACTTGTATTTATTTTATGATTATTTTCAGTATTTAATAGACCAAGTCAGTCGTATCCATCAAGTCAATACAAAATTGTTTACAACATGAGATGACTTTCATTTAAGCAGATCAGATCAGATCCCTCCTCTGCATTTTGCTCAGAAGTTCTCTATGTCTACTCACAACTCTTATTGCATTCTGATCTTCTTCTTCTTCTTCTTGTGGCTTCTTCTTCTTCCACCGACTGCTGCCACAACAACAGATAATACCACTCTAACCCAAGCTACGATCACCACCATCAGGCCTAATTGCCAAAACAGATGTGGCAACTTAACAGTTCCTTATCCCTTTGGTGTTGGCATAGGATCAGGCTGCTCCATTCAATCCTGGTTCGATGTCAACTGCAATACTTCATTCAATCCCCCCAAGCCTTTCATCAGCACCGGCAACCTTGAAATTGTTGATATCTCCGACAACACACTCCGAATCAGGACTTTTGTCGCCGCAAGCTGCTACGATCAGTCCGGCATGATTACACACCAAAATCAAGCCTTTATCAATCTGCTGGACACCCCTTACACCTTCTCCCGTGATAACAAATTCACAATAGTGGGGTGTGATGAATTCGCATTGATAACCGGATCCGATGCACGTAATTTCACCAGTGGATGCGTGTCCTTGTGTTCAAGTGCTGATGATTTGGTCCAAGGGGAATGCTCTGGCGTTGGATGTTGCCAGACTGCAATCCCACGGGGGCTGAAGAGGTTCAATTCTAATGTAGGTTCACTGAACCAACATACAAAGATATGGTCGTTTGATCGCTGCGGATATGCGTTCCTTGGGGATGCAGACAGCTTCAGCTTTAGCGCCTCCGACCTTAGTGACGACAATTTTCAGAACATGACCAGTGAAAACGTGCCTGTGGTTCTTGAATGGGCAATTGGAACGGAAAATTGCACTGAAGCGCAGAAGATGAATGGTTTTGCCTGCCTGGGTAATAGCCACTGCGTTGATTCTGATACGGGTCTTGGAGGATATAGGTGCAGCTGTTCGACAGGATACAAGGGAAACCCATATCTTAGTCCTGGATGCACAGGTTCTCTATTGGGTTGTTATGTGATTCAAATCTATAAAATTGCTCCTACTTTACCGAGAAAGCACTAGGCTCTCACTGGAGCGGGTGAATAAATAATATTCACGGAGGGCGACCGCATACCAAGCATAGATAAGCAAGACAACAGGGTATTTGACACATGGATTGGTTTTGTCTTTTCTTGCAGATATTAATGAATGTGAGAGTAATCCATGTGATGCAAACGGCATCTGTAAGAATACACCCGGTAGTTTCGTCTGCTCTTGCAAGAAGGAATATTTTGGTGATGGCACCAAAGATGGACGTGGTTGCATTGCTAAGACGTCTCAGTTTCCGGTGCTCAAGTTCTCATTAGGTAATCTCGTCTTAACTACTAACTTGTACAACCAGCTGAATTTTGATCACTCTCGAATGGTATGCTTGCGAATGAGGTCCAAAATTCTAATATGGACCGTTGGATTTAAATCTTATGGCTATGATCAATAGTTTTTTTAAGTTGATTTTAAATAAGTCATTTGATATGAGCCATCAAATCAAAATCTAATGGTTCATATTAAAATTCTGGACCATTCGGTAGCATATCATTTGGGAACATAAAACAACTCTCATCTTGATACAAGGGAAAAACAATTGGGTTATTAAATTACATGATGTGGTTGTGGGATGAAACTTTCAGGTATTAGCTTTGGCTTCTTGGCCTTGGTCATTGCCGTTACTGTGTTATACTTGGCCATAAAGAGAAGAAATCTAATGAAACTGCGAGAAAAGTTCTTCCATCAAAATGGAGGGTTGCTGCTGAAGCAACAAGTTTCCAGAGATGAAATGAGCATGAAGTCGACTCGAATCTTTACGGCCCGTGAACTTGAGACGGCTACCAAGAACTACGCAGAAGATCGAATCTTAGGACGAGGTGGGTATGGTACGGTGTACAGAGGAATTCTCCCTGATCAAAAAATCATTGCTATAAAAAAATCCCGTGTTATGGATCAAACTCAAATCGAGCAGTTCATCAATGAGGTGATTATTCTTACTCAGGTGAACCACAGAAATGTGGTGAAACTTTTGGGTTGCTGTTTGGAAACAGAAGTTCCTATGTTGGTGTACGAATACGTCTCGAATGGTACACTTTTCTATCACATCCATAATAGTGGGGGAATGCATTGGTTTTCATGGGATAATCGTCTAAGAATCGCTACTGAGGCTGCTGGTGCATTAGCCTACCTTCATTCTGCAGCTGCAAAGCCCGTAATTCATAGAGATGTCAAGTCCCCAAACATATTATTGGATGAGTGCTACAATGCGAAGATATCTGATTTTGGTGCATCAAGATTGGTACCAATAGATCAAACTCAAATCTCGACTTTAGTACAAGGAACCTTAGGCTATTTGGATCCACAGTACTTCCACACAGGCCAGCTCACTGAGAAAAGTGATGTTTATAGCTTTGGAGTTGTGCTTGCGGAGCTCATGACAGGGCGAAGACCCCTTTCTAATACAAAAAATGATGAAGAGAAGAGCCTGGCAACTTTTTTTGTTGTGTCATTGAAGGAAGATCGTCTGTTTCAAATTCTTGACCCTCGCGTGCTACGAGAAGGTAGTTTGAATCAAATACATAGTGTTGCTCTGCTGGTGAAGAGATGTCTGAAACTCCATGGTGAGGATAGGCCAACCATGAAAGATGTAGTAATGGAGCTTGAGGGCTTAAGGAAGTTGAGCAGCCATCCTTGGGCTCAACATGAAATTGAAGAAGAAGCTATTGGCCTAATTAATGAACAACCATCCGATCTGTATGCCGTCTCACCTAATCCTACATTCAGCATCGAGGATACATCAGGACAACACAGTTTGGGAAGAACACCATTGATGTATCCTGTCTACGGACCTCGATGAGCAATCAATGGGGAACAATGAATACCAACCAACTGCGCTTTTGAACGCCGCCATTATATTTTCCGTATGATAATTAAGATGAAAGTAAGCTTGTGTGTTGTATTGAGTTTTCGAGAACATAGACATTTTATACAACTACCAAATACCTATGAATTATGATTCGTGTGATTCTTAAATTCTAGTAATCGCAATATTAAGAAAATGATTTGAAATTATTCTTTCTTTATCTAACTCCTAACCCTTCTTCACTTGTTAAGGAAAAGATTGAGAGATTTTCTGTTGTGTTCATTCATGCTCATACCATTTACATATATAGTTACAAAGTCATGATGTCCACCTACTCATATTCCTACAATCTCCGGATCTAATACGGTAATGAGATTTGTAATGATCTTTTCCTTATTTACATAATTTTATTTAGAATCCTTTTTAACACTCCCCTTCAAGTTAGGTGGGGGATGCTTAACACCTAACTTGCATAATATATTATGGAATATCCGATCATTCGCTACTCTGGTCAAAACGTCTGTAAGTTGATATTCTGTCCTCACAAATGGTAATGATATGATCTTGCCTTCAAGTTTCTCCTTTAAGAAATGTTGATCAAACTCAACATGTTTGGTTCGATCGTGTTGGAATGAATTTTTATAGAAATATGAATGGCATCTTTATCATCACGTATCAAGGGACATGCTTGCTTAGGTGGAAAACCAAGCTTTGTCATCAACTTTGAGAGCCACGGTACCTCTATCACTCCTCGAGCGATACCTCGAAATTCAGTTTTTGCACTAGATCTAGCTACCACTTTTTGCTTCTTGCTTCTCCATGTAACTAGATTGCCTCCAACAAATGTGAAATATCCAGAGGTGGATCTCCTATCAATCGGATTGTCCGTCCAATCAGCATCAATATATGCATAAATCTCAAGATGTCCATGTCGGCGGTATAATACCCCCATGTTCGGTGATCCCTTTAAATACTTCAAGATCCTCAAAGTTGCATCCATATGATCAGCCTATTGGTGTGCATGAATTGACTCACAACTCCTACTCCATAGGCAATATCTGGGTGAGTATGTGCCAAATAGATAAGCTTCCTGACAAAATATTAGTACCTGCCTTTGTCTGTCAACTCAGCACCATCAACTATCCTCAGTCCATGATTCATTATCGTAGCTGTATCAGCAAGTTTACATTCAAGTAATCGAGTCTCTGCAAAAAGGTATAGAATATATTTTTGCCGTGAGATATATATGCCCAGTTTAGATTGCCTGACCTGAATAGCTACGAAGTATTTCAACATTCCTAGATCCTTCTGAAATAGATTCTTCCTTAAATCTGCAATCTCATCAATATCATCATCAGTAATAACCATATCATTTACATAGATGATTAAGCATGTAATACCTTGAGCTCGGTATTTTAAGAACAAAATATGATGAGAATTACTCTTAGTATACCGATACTTCTTCAGGCTCTGGGTGAATGTTTCAATCCATATAATGCCTTCTTGAGTCTACACACTTCTCGAGGACGAAAGTTACTATTAAAGCCAGGTGATTTCTCCATGTAATGTTTGAGAAGACAGTCGCATAGACCGCTTAGGCACTGCCTCAGCACTAGGACATCGCCCCACTTCTTGCTCGAATTCTGCTTAGGTAGCTTATAAGCCGGCCTAGGCAGGCACCTAAGCAGCCCCTGGCCATATAGGGTCCACCTAGAGCTTTCTCGAACACTACCATGTATGCCTCCTCACTCTGATGACCATGTAGGAAGCATT
Source organism: Pinguicula primuliflora (assembly GCA_025802335.1). NCBI lineage: Eukaryota > Viridiplantae > Streptophyta > Magnoliopsida > Lamiales > Lentibulariaceae > Pinguicula > Pinguicula primuliflora. Next base: position 14,625 of record JAOYMZ010037249.1, on the reverse strand, counting down.
CTTCACATTAAATTGATGAAGATGTCATTCGAGATTTGCAGCAACAAAGAACAAGACCCAAATAGTATCCAGTCTTGCAACTGGAGAAAATATTTTTGAATAATCCACTCCATAGGTCAGGATGTATCCCTTCGCCACCAAACTAGCATTGAATCTCTCAATAGTACCTCAGCCTTCCTTTTAATAGTAACACCCAACGACACCCCCACAGTTTTCTTCCCACAGGGAAGCTCACATCTCTTCCAAGTCTTATTTTTCTGTAAAGCAGCCATGTTTAACTCCATAGTCTGTCTCTATTCTTGAATTCTCCTAGCTTTAACTTCATTTCGAGGAATGTCCTCATTGTATACAACAGTAGCAATGGCTTAACGAAATATCACTCGAAGACAACATCTGAGGTGGCTATGTCTTAGCCATGTGTCTTCAAGAGCAGTCTATGTACCTCATGAGAGTACTCTGACGTGTGAGGCGCATGAGATGACTCATGAGTTGTTGTAAAAACCGAAGTGGATGATACCGGTTGCGCGTGAGGCGTGAGTGCCGAAGGGGATGATGGCACTGATGGTACGTGAGCCATATGCATTGGGAAAATGATAGATGTGGATGGTGATTGAGGCGCAGATGTCGAGGACACTGGTGATGACACTGGTAATGATGAGAAAAGTCAATCAAGTGGATCCAACTCCACAGCCTCCCCCTGACCACTTGATTGGGAATGATGATAATAATACTCTGTTTCTACAAAATTACAATCGAGAATAGTGAACACATGACGAGTAATATGATTGTAACACTGATATCCCTTCTGACAACCCCATACCCACAAAAACATATTTTTCAGCAAAATGGTTAAATTTCAAATGATTAATTTTAGGGACATGAACTTGAACTGAACAACCAAATATACGTGGACTTAAAGTAGTAGGTCGGAGAAAATGAGAATGATTAGCTAATGCTTGAATGGGAGTTCGAAACTCAAGAATCTGTGTAGGAAGGCGATTTGCTAAATAAGTTGTGGTAGCAACAGCTTCAGACCAAAAGAAAGAAGGAACTCGTGACTCAATCATAAGGGCTCGGTGTATTTCAAGTAAAAATCTATTTTTTCTTTCTACTACACCATTTTATTGAGGAGAATGAGGGCAAGAAGTTTGATGTAGCATGCCATTTTCTGAACAAAAGTTTGACATTTGATAATTTACGAACACCACCCATTATCATATCGAAGAATTTTAATTTTGATATGAAACTCGGTAAGAATCATACTATAAAACTGAGTAAATTTTTCAAAAACCTCAAATTTATTTTTTAATGAACAAACACCACCTAAATCCTAAACTTTAAACCATAAATTATTTCATAGTTAGGCAATCTTGGTCTGTCATCGAGTTCGCATGTGGATACAAGTGAGGGTGGAAGTGGTTAATGCGTTGAGTTATTGACTTATCTCCATACGAATTTTGATGTATGTGACAAAAGTGAGAAAGAATATTTAGACCTTTTACGATGGTGGGAAAGACATAGTGGTGTGACAGAAGTCTCACACCTTAAGAATTTGCGGAAATCATGAAAATTATATTTGTCTTAAAATATATATTAAAAATATTAAAACATGTCAAATTGGGATCCTGATAGGTTTGAAAATGGCCTATATTTTTGGTGTGCCGGGTTGATCCAACCTATTTTTTAAACGGGTCAACATAGTCCGACACACAATAGTAAAGTTGATGAGATGTGTTGCAAAGTCTAGCCTATTAATCTGAAAAAATAAATCTGGTTAGCCCGGCCTGCTCATATGGTGACCTCTACCCACAAGTAAACTTACATGGTCAAAACAATTGAAAATGTTACGGATACCCCACCCACTTTTTTTTTGGTAAGTATACCCCAACCCACTTATATACCTAACCCCTATTTCCTCCATCTTATAACATAAATAAAAAAATAAAAAATAAAAAATTAAAATTACTTACATTACCCAATTTACCCCCACTACCCAGCTCATTAGAAAAACTTTTTTTAGCAAAGCAAATTTTAATTTTATATTAAAACATAGAATTACTATTTACAAATAAGGCCCAATTTATTGGCCCAAAGAAGACCGAATTAAAAACCCGCATTCCCGTCGAGTTTTTATCATCTTCTTCGTCCAATGCTTCTTTTTCCATCGCCCTCATCCAGTCGCCGACGTAATTCTTCGGTGTTCCAGTGCCGATTTAGGCAACATTCTGGGTTTGTGTCGAAATCAAGATGTGTATATGCGTCTAGCTTTCCTGATTTCTTGAAATTCTCCCACAATCTCCCCTTCACCTTGGCGATCACCTCCTGTGGTCTGAATTCCGCTTCTTCAAAAATCAGTCTATTTCTTACATTCCAGATTTGCCAAGCTGTGGATATCCAGATCGTCATCCATATATTTCTGTGAATTTGTCTTGTGTTTCGCTGCATATGTCGTTGGAAATTCGGCCATGGCTCTAAGTATTGGATCTCATAGTTGCATCTGAACCAGTCGTAAAATTTTTTTCAGATCAGAGACGCTTCGGTGCAATGAACAAATAGGTTAGCTACTGATTCATTCGCTTGATTACATAGTTTGCAGTCCAAATCAGTTCCTTGTACTCCTCTGGTATATAGGTTGTCTAATGTCGGGATTCTGTCCAGAAATAGTTGTCAGGCAAATGCATTTCCCTTCAGAGGCGAGAGACTTCGCCAGATGATTGCAAATTGACTGGAATCGATCTTTCGTTTCCCAGAGGTAATCCACACTTCACAATAAGCTGTTTTCACTGAATATATTCATGAGTTTTCAGCCTTCTACCTCCATTTATCAGGGACTTCATGATTTAGGAGTGTGTCCTCTATTTGTGCCTCTAATGTTAACTGGAGTTCTTCTGGTTGATAATAATTGTCTTCTGTCCATATCCACGTCCAATTTGAGTCATCAGTCCTGTACTTATGAGCAATTGTTACATACTTATCTGCTGCTTTCATATATATAGTTGGAAGTTGGTCACATTGGCGATGCCCTGCAGTCCACAAATCTTCCAAAAAATAGGTATCGTGTCCATCTCCCACTATTTTGACTATGTTTTTCCAGAACCATTCTGCTTGTCTAATCATGCTCAATATTGTTCTCCACCATGTAGAATAGTTTCTTAAGTCTTGCCTTGTGCTTTCAAAATAGATGGATCTATAGAAGTTCCCATATTTGCTTTCAAGGAGCTCTTTCCAAAGTGAATTGTCCTAATTTCGTAGTAGTCTCCAACCCCATTTGTCAAGAAGAGCCATATTGAATTCCTCTAGGTGTTTAACTAGATCCCCTTCGAAGCGTCCCTTAGAAAAACTAGATCCCTTGAAAAAATCTAGTTGTGTTTTAATATAGTATCTAGTTATGTCTAAACTATGTCTAGGTCTCAAGGATAAGGATGGAGGCTTTGGGAGTAAATATCTATGTTGCGTCAATTCAACCATTCTTGCGGGCAGATTCGTCGAGCCTGTGTTATACGGTGATCATAGTAAAGTATCTACATCTGTGAGGTCCTCCGACCTTGCTCAGATCTGTACAAAAACACCAGGAATCCGTCAACTGGCGAAACTATAGCAATATATGGTGAAAACTGAATGCAAGTATAAATGTCAAAATAATATGAAATCCAGTTTGCCGAAGGCAGATTAGTCGATAATCTGTTCAAAACTCGCAAGAAATCCGCAGAACACGAGCCGTTTGTATAAGATCTCGAAATGTAATTGTCGCTCAACACACGAAATTGACGAAGTAATCGATTCAAAAGAACAAGAATGTGATGGAGCCCAAATTTGGGCTCAGAATCAGCAAAGGGCTGAAGAATCGGCCAGAAATCTCAAAAGAAGCGGCAAATTTTTGAGAGAAGAAAATAGGGTTCGGCCGAAAGTTACAGGGAGTTGTAAAAGTGATGATTGAATACAGGCTTCTCGTATTTATATCATGGACCGAGGCGATTAATGAAAACGGACCGAGAATAATGAGGCGGCCCAACAACTGATAAAATGGAGACAGGCCAAAACAATTCCAAGATTTAAATGATGAAGCGGCCCAAGAGCAGATGAATGAATATAAGCAGAGGCCCACAGGTACGAACAAAGCCCAATAGCAACTGTCAAAGCCCAATAACCTGTCTGAGCCTAGAAAAAAACTCACAAGCACAATTCTACGTTGCAATGAACCAGAAAACCCAAAGATTGTGATTGAATAGACAGTAATTCCGAGTTTACGAATTTCAACTTCCAAGTTATGAAAACATAACCTGATTGACAATTCGACAGGCCATAATTAGGTCCGAAGACTTAAACTTGAAATGTTTTACATCATTCGGCTCTTATGTGTTCGAAGGACATGCACGGGTGATTTAAACAAGTAAACAAACATAATATGGGTTAGAAAAAAACAGATATGGGTCATGTCCCAAAATCCCAACAATCTCCACCTTTTGGGGTACATATCCAAAAAATAATCACATAGGTACCTGCACTGAATATTAGAGCCCAAAATAGTAAGTAATCAGCTACGATTTTCCTGCTAAAATGCAATGTTCATGTCTAACCACTCAACACAAAATTTAACATTTAGAAAAACAGGGTTCCCATATCAGCAGGATTGTATTTAGTATCAATCTTTTCAAGTAATACATATTTATCAGCTACCATATCCCTAATAAAATGTAATTTAAGATTAATGTGTTTAGTTCTCTCATGAAAAACAGGGTTCCTAGTTAAATGTATTGCAGATTGACTATCACAATGAATAGTACTAACATCTGACAAGATTTCACACTTAGAAAGCAACCCAGTGTAACCAGACACATTCTTTGAAACAATCAGTTAGTGCTATGTATCTAGATTCGGTAGTAGATAGTGCTACAATGTGTTGCAATTGTGATTTCCAGCTAATACAGTTACCTCCTAACAGAAATTGATAACAAGTTGCTGATTTCCTAGAGTCCATATCACCGCATAATCTGAATCAACACATAAATCTAGTTTATTACTGTACCTCTTAAAGATTAAACCTAAATTTCCCTAAAGGTATCTAAGCACTCATTTCAATACAAATCAATGCTTTAAGCCAGAATTAGACATAAAATGGCTCACTTATAATAAGGGAACCTAAGACATTATAATAAGGTACACTCTCCATTTCCAATGTTTCAGACAGTGTAGTAGTACATTGAGACTTACTGAGTTTAAAATGTAAAGCAAGTGGTGTAGTGACTGATTTCCTAAGTCTTTCATTTCAAATTTAGACTTCAATTTTAACTCCAAGACATCTATATCACACCTGGACTCACTAATAAGTAACATGTCATCAACATAAAGTAAAAGATACACGGTAGCTTGCTTCTTGTTCGTAAAATATAAACAACTATCATACAGACTTCTAATAAACATAAGGCTTGTAATAAAGCAGTCAAAACACTTGTACCATTATCTAGATGCCCGTTTAAGGCCATACAAAGATTTCTCTAACATGCAGACATGATCAGTTTTTAAAGAATCAACATAACCTAAAGGCTGTTCCATAAAAATTTCTTCATCTAAGTCACCATGCAGAAATGCAATTTTCGCATCCAACTCATCACATTCCAAATTATAGCATGCAAAAAGTGAGAGTAATATCCGGATGGTTTTAAACTTTACACAGGAGCAAAAATTTCATTAAAATCAATACCCTCACGTTGACTAAAACCTTCAGCAACACCTGCACACGAATCACGAATTAATATCCACAGTCCAATAAATCGTTGAACTAAGATAAAGAAGCAAATAACTGAAGTATTTCAAGCGTCTTAGTATGGATCTACCGATAAACGACTCAGATTTCAATAGATCTAAGACATGCAATACACTTTCGAACCAGATCTGAGCGGTAACCTCGCTCTGATACCACTGTGAGGTCCGAAATGACCTTGCTCAGATCCAATAGAAGAAATAGTAAGCGTCAGTAGTGATAAAAATAGAATAATGTATGAACAATTTGCATGCAATAAATATTGAACAAATCAAGAGTAATCCTGTATCCCGAAGACAGAGCATTCAAAGATCTGTCAATATCTCGCAAGAATCGGCTAGAACACGAGCCGTTAGTAAGATAAGCCTCAATGAAAACCGTCACTCAACACTTGAAACGAAGAAAGTAATCTGTTCAAAAGAATGAGAAGAGGACGAGGAGTCGAGATCTGTGCTTAGAATTGAAAACGGACTGAAGAATCGGCTGGGAAAGGCAAAAGAAGCGGTGAGTTACCGACAGTGAAAGTAGGGTTTCGACCGAGAGAGAGTATCAGGGAGTTGCAAAAAGTTAAAGTGACGAACGAGATACAGGCCGAACAGATATTGTAATGCCCCGGCCTTCCTCGAGGTCGTTATGGCAGCATGAGTGTCTCTACCCACCCATGCCCAAGTCGATAATTGCCCATACTGTCCTCACAAACCAACACATGACCTTCCAGCACACTTTGTCCTCATTTGTGCGCACACTGGAAAACTTTCCAGGGGATCACCCATCCCAAAATTGCTCCAAGGTCAGCACACTTAACTTTAGAGTTCCCATGGATGGGCTCCTAGAAAAGTAGGTGCACCTTGATGATATTAGTAGTATTAACAACCATTTTTAAAGGTATTACATTCACCACTCCTTACAGACGCAACGTCCTCGTTGTGCGACAACAATCTCAGGATCAACCATCCTCACCACGGTTGAATCTCGCTCTGATACCAAATGTAATGCCCCGGCCTTCCCCGAGGTCGTTATGGCAGCATGGGTGTCTTTACCCACTCATGCCTAAGCCAATAATAGCCCATACTGTCCCCACAAACCAACACACGACCTTCCAGCACACTTTGTCCTCACTCTTGCGCACCATGCAAAACTTTCCAGTGGGTCACCCATTCCAAAATTGCTCCAAAGTCAACACGCTTAACTTTGGAGTTCTCATAAATGGGCTCCCATAAAAGTAGGTACTCCTTGTTGATATTAGTAGTATTAACAACCATTTTAAGGGTATTACATTCACCCCTCCTCACAGATGCAACATCCTCATTGCGTAACAACAATCTCAGGATCAACCGTCCTCACCACGTTTGAACATTGCTCTGATGCCAAATGTAAGGCCCCGGCCTTCCCCGGGGTCGTTATGACTGCATGGGTGTCTTTACCCACCCATGCCCAAGCCAATAATTGCCCATACTATCCCGACAAACCAACACACGACCTTCCAGCGCACTTTGTCCTCACTCGTGCGCACCATGGAAAACTTTCCAGTGGGTCACCCATCCCAAAATTGCTCCAAAGTCAACACGCTTAACTTTGGAGTTCTCATAAATGGGCTCCCATAAAAGTAGGTGCACCTTGTTGATATGAGTAGTATTAACAACCATTTTAAGGGCATTACATTTCAACTGTAACGAACCCCAATTTTCAGAATTGGTTTGGGTGTTCGTTATGGCAGTATGGACAACTGTCCATACCTGAGCCCACTTCGATACGATAAAATTAGACACCAAATATAATAAAATAAGTCTTAATGTTGAAACATAACTAAATAGCGTAGTACATAAATTCCAAGCCCAACAAAGTCTCAACCACTTAAAACAAGTTTTAACAACATAAAAGACGGGAACTGGTTAAGGCCCAAGTTCTTATTAACGACTCAATGACTCTTTCTAGTCTCCAGAAATCACCCAAGCGAAGCTCCGAGGATCAACATCACTCTGGCTCTGCAAACACACATACGGAAGGGGGTCGTGAGTCACAATGACTCAGTGGGTAATCAAATCGAGAGCGTACATGCAAATATATTACATTCATATAATAACTCGTAACATATAATGAAACTCCTATACAATACGTAAACTAGAAATTTATTTCAACAAAATTACATGCGGGACTAAGGCATTAACTCATATAACAATCCTGCCAAGTACGAAATCAAAATCCACTCTAGTACATGCTTATCATATAAAGAACAGTATTCGACAAATATACACGGCCGAAAATGCAAACCATGAACTCATTCAATCGCTCCGCTCGGACTCATCTCCGGCATGTCACATTCAGTCACACTCATCACCGCTCACGGGATCTCGCTTCACTCGTGACACTCATCACCGCTCACGGGATCTCGCATCATCACTTCTCCGACGAAAATGGTCTCAATCGATTCACCAAATCCATTCAAGTGTTAATTCAACATATCAACGTAATAATCATCAATACTCTAGCCGACTGACCTTAGTAAAATCATTTCATCCGATTAACAATTTAACGGCAACTTTGCAAAGTAACATACGAACCACGTACAATGCATACTCAGGCAGAAACAACTGAACAAGGACGGAAAAACAATTTGGTATATTCTGAGTTTCAGTGAAACATCATTTTTGCATCGTATGTAAACCATCCAACGAACAGACTAACACGAGGGAAGCACAGAAACAGGGCAATCTCAATTTGAATCTAGTAACATAACCTCAGGCAGTTCAATCTCAAGCAGTTCAACAGCATAAGAACAGGATCCAGGATCCATAACAGAAAAAATGAGCTTCACGAATCAAAAAGAAAACAGGATCCAAAATCCATAATAGAAAGTGAGCTTCACGATTCATAAGAGACTAAATCTCACGTAGTAATCATAGGCAGAACAGATATGCGTGCATCAGTACAACAGATTCACGTCCAACAATTTTCTAGACTACAACAGACAGGGGAGGGGAATGACGCTGCATCAGGAAGTTCATACAAGCATAACCATAAGAACAAAAACCATTTTAGCTCAAATTGGGGATCATGCTTCAGGGGAGGGAGAGTAAACGCAGTGAAATCACGGAATACAAGCAAGGACACCACACTCAATAGTGATTTCCCATCCCGTACGATACATAAAATCCGTCAGTTTTGAGATTGAGATCGGGGAGGCAAAATTTCCGCACTGTCCTCCCCTCCATTGCCAAGCAGCTTCCCTGCAACTAGTGCAGAGAGAGCAACCGGTGATGCCCAAACTCGCCACCAATCGCTCACGATCGAACACCCACCAAAGTTTTTCCTTCTGGCTCCAGATGCGCTTTCCGCCTCCACGCGACTCTCAAACCCTAGACTGTGGTTCCATATATATGTTTAGAATTCTCGGTCTTCCAATTTTTCCCTCGTCCGTACGAGGGAGACGAATCTGCTCTCCATTTCAGGATTCACGAGCAGAGGTGAATCTGGGCCAAGGTCCGCGCGTGCAGAAGGAAATTGGACCAGAAATCAAATTTACACCCCTTAACGTCTGGACCAAGTCTCCCCATTCGGCCCACTTTCCTTCTCGGCCCAATTTGCCTAATTAGGCACGATTTACGAAATTAAATCCCGACCCCATTTAAATCAAATTTCCAAATTTACAATACAAGTATCACACCTTAAATATTAAATATATTTGAGAATTTTCGCATACCTTACATCACTCCTTCCTCAAAAATGAATTTCGTCCCAAAATTCGCACTTCCAAATGGTTCAAATAGATGAGGGTAAGCTTCGTGCATCATCTCACTTGCCTCCCATGTTGCTTCACTTTCGGATTGGTTATTCCATTGTACCTTTACATAAGGTACCTATCGACTACGGAGTTGCACTGTTTTATGGTCCAAAATTTTAATGGGTTCCTCTGCCCGGCTCAAATCTTCAGTGATTGGGACTTGTTTCGTATCCAGCACATGACTAGGATCTCCCACCTAACGGCGAAGTTGCGACACATGAAACACATTGTGTACCCTGGACATATGTGGAGGTAAGGCCAACTGATACGATACTTTCCCTACCCTTCCCAATATCTCATACGGTCCTATATATCTCCGACTCAGTTTTCCACTTTTCCTGAATCGGGTTATCCATTTGGTTGGTGAAACCTTCAAGTAAGCCTTGTCCCCCACCGTCAAGGTTAGGGGACGACGCTTCAGATCTGCCCAACTCTTTTGTCGATCTTGAGCCCTCTACAAATGTTTACGAATAATGATAACCTTTTCTTTGGCGTCTTTGACCATTTCTGGCCCTAAGATATACTTCTCCCCGATCTCTTCCCAATACGACGGAGAACAACATCGTCGTCCATATAGAGCCTCATACGGAGCCATGCCCAATCCACTGTGGTAACTGTTGTTATATGAGAACTCGACCAAGGGTAAGTGCTTCTCCCAATGTTCCTTAAAATCCATCATACAAGCTCGTAACATGTCCTCCAAGGTTTGAATGGTACGTTCGGATTGCCCATCAATTCGGTCCCCAAACACTTTTGCAAACTAACCCAGAACTTCGAGGTAAACTATGAGTCTCTGTCTCACAGGTATTCCGTGTAGTCCCACGACATCCTCCACATAGAACTCAGCCAATCGAGTGAGGGTGTAGGTCATAGCTATCAGAACAAAGTGTGCACTCTTCGTGAGTCGGTCAACCACCACCCAAATGGCATCATGTTGCCGAGATCCTTTTGGTAGTCCCCTGACGAAGTCCATAGCAATGTGCTCCCACTTCCACATTGGTATTTCCAACTGTTGAAGTTCTCCCCGGGTCGCTGATGCTCGGCCTTGACCAGTTGACATGTCATACACCTCACCACATACTCGACCACCTCACGTCTCAGATTCGGCCACTAATAAACCCCCTTAAGATCTTGGTACATCTTGGTGATTCTGGGGTGAACACTAGTTCGCGAACGATGTGTCTCCCCCCAGAATGTCCTTCTTTAAGTCCATGTCATCTGGCATTCAACATGCGACCATTGATGAGAATTTGTGGCCCGAGTCCTTGTTCTTTCACCTCCTTCAGTGCTTGTTAAATAGCAGCATCCTTTGGTTGTGCTTCTCGAATTCGGTCTACAAGGCTTGGCTCAGCGCGCAAAGCAGCCATCTGCACTGGAATAGAGTCCACTATTTCCACCTCCAATCCCTCCAGGTCTCGGGTTAACATACTAAGCATAACCGAGGCCCCTTTGCTGCTCAAAGCATCAGCCACTCTGTTCACTCTTCCCGGATGGTATTGAATGTCTATATCGTAGTTCTTGATCAGTTCCATTCATTGCCGTTGTCACATGTTCAATTCCTTCTGAGTAAAGATGTACAGTAGACTTTTGTGATTCGTGTAGATGGTACATCGAACTCCATAGAGATAGTGTCTCCAGACTTTTAGGGCGTGCACTACCGCCGTGAGTTCCAAATCATGAGTGGGATAATTAACCTCATACATCTTCAACTGGCGAGATGCATATGCTACCACTTTACCCTCTTGCATTAGCACGCATCCTAATCCATTCTTTGATGCATTACTGTAGACCACGTAATCAAGACCTTCCTTTGGTAATGCCAATATTGGAGCGGAAGTCAGCCTCCTCTTTAGTTCCTCAAACCCTGTTGCACATGACTCGTCCCACTAAAATCTCATCCCTTTTTGTGTGAGTCGGGTAAGGGGTCGAGATATCTTTGAAAATCCTTCAATGAACTTCCGGTAGTACCCGGCTAAACCAAAAAAACTACGAATCTTGCCTACATTCTTAGGCTCTGCCAATGCTATGACCGTCTCAACCTTGCTCGGGTCTACCACCACACCTTCTGCTGAGATTATGTGCCCTAAAAAGGCCACCTCCTTAATCCAGAATTTGTATTTCGAGAATTTTGCAGACAACGTCTCCTCCCTAAGTCGCGTGAGTATGACCCTCAGGTGCTCGGCATGAGATTCACGATCCAGAGAGTATATCAAGATGTCATCAATGAATACCATCACAAATTTGTCCAAATAGGGATGAAACACCCTATTCATCAAGTTCATGAAAACCGCCGGGGCATTGGTCAATCTAAAAGGAATCACTAGAAACTCATAATGACCATAGCGTGTTCGAAATGCTGTTTTGCTCATCACCTTCATTTGATAATATCTCGACCTCAAATTTATCTTTGAGAAAACACAAGCTCCCGCCAACTGGTCAAACAAATCATCGATCCTTGGCAAAGGGTATTGATTATGAATGGTAACCTTATTCAGTTCACAGTAATCCACACACAACCGCATGCCCCCATCCTTCTTCTTCACAAATAACACGGGTGCGCCCCAAGGTGATACACTGGGTTGTATCTGCCGCCGGTCTATCAACTCCTGTAACTGAATTTTCAGCTCTGACAGTTCCTTCGGTGCCATTCAGTAAGGTGCCTTTGATACTGGAGTAGCTCCTGGAATCAAATCAATTCCAAACTCTAAGGCCCTATCTGGAGGTAAACACGGTAGTTCTTCAGGAAATACGTCAGTGAACTCACTTACCATAGGTATCTCATTGAGTTGAAGTTTCTGATCTAGCGTGGTTACAAGGAATGCCAAATACGCATCGTGGCCTTTATGGACTAACCGTCGAGCCTGTATGGCCGAAATGATCTCAATGGTGGGTTTTCCTCGTACTCCCGGCGTACCCTGATATATGAAAGATTGTTCCCCCAGTAGTTGAAATATTACACACTTGTTTCGGCAATTGATATGCGCATAGTTAGTCGCCATCCATCCTATCCCGAGTATAAGATCAAAATCCTTCATGTCCAGCACGATGAGATCCGACAACATCGCCGTACCCCCAATGCATATCGAGTATTGTAGGACACACTCCATGGTCATTGTTGTCTTATCCATGGGCGAAGAAACTAGGTATGGCACGATCATCTTACTGGTTGGAACGCAGGCCCACCTCACGTACTAGGACGAAATAAACGATCGACCAGCACCACTATCAAATAAATTATAGGCTAGTCTGCCGTAAACACTCAGGTTACCTGACGTCCAAGCAATTTCAGTTCACTTACAAACATTACACTTTCTAATAATACCAGCTAGAATAGTCTAATATCACACGTCATAATGTATATGGAATTGGGTTCTAAGGAGCGTACCTGCAATAACCTCATCCAACCGCTCCTCAGCCTGCGCATGTGTGATCGCATAAACTCTAGCTCGTCTGAGAGGCAGGGACGGAGGTGGGGGCAAGGGTCCTGGGTGCCGAGCGAACGGCTGAGCCTCAACAGGCGTCATGGGGCACATTGCCTGTCCATATCTCTTCTTCCCGCAATGGAAACAATATCCCTCATGCGCTTCGATCGGCTGGACCCCTTATGGTATCTACTTTTCTTTCTTGGATCTCACGCTTGCTTACCAAGGCTCACTCTGAAAGCACAAAAGGGAAGCCTTTCGATTAACTATTCTGGTAGTGGAAGATAGGAACACTCTTTGACCTCCGGAACGTAATTCAATCAAGCAAGATTTCTTGGTTGGCTACAAATAAAGTAGGAAGTAATGAAAGAATGGATTTCTAAATGGGTGTCAAACAAAAGCAATTACATAGCTTCTTTTTCTTACGCAATTTTTATTGTACCCATCTCTTTAGATATGAATTAGGCGGATTTCTCATGCAGAGAGAGAGAAGCCTTCTTTCGCTGTCTTAGATTCGCCCCTTATGTTGTCACCTAAGCTCACTTCGCGTAAATATTATACAAAATGATGTGCACAGCCGCCTCGGTCCAAGACAGGATGCTCTTACAAATGGTTCATTCTTTGATCGGTGATGGAGTTCTATGCTGGTCTTTCTTTTATTCAGTATAAATGCCTTTTTATTCTTTCGCGTTATATAGCTCACTCCTGTTCTACACTTTTGCTCGTTCAAGCAAGCAAGTATTTAAAGGCTCGATCAATTTATTTAGGCACTTAGCCTAAGTGAAGTATACGACACATACACTGCCCTGAGACTGCGCGACATTCTTATTTCCAATCCATTTGAGTCGCCACTCTGGTAGGTGCACTCATTCTACTATTTTTCGTCAATATTCTAAATAAGCAGACTGCAAGACTCTTTAAATCATCAGGTATGGATAGACGTTCCCATTAAAAGTGGAATACTCACAGCCTTTGTAAGAACATATGCCCCTTCTTCAACAGCTCCTGTAAAACTCCAACTCCTATCAACAGCCATCCGTCCTTCTGGTCACAAGGGCTTCAGGTGGGCATCCTTTCTTTTCATTCACAAACTCGGGAAACTATTAGAGCTTTTAGCTTGTTCTAGATTAGCCTATTCTCTCTTCTGGCTGGAAGAAAACTTCAGATTTGAGACGGAGCAAGCATGTGTAGTAAGAAAAGAACTTGTAGGGAATCTGATTCATTTCATTCTTGCTTCCACGAGGAGTTCTTCCATTCATTGGCTCGGTCCTCTGGTGATGCAACACTTCACCAGAGCGGTGAATCCGTCAGTGTCATTCCAAAAATTAAATGTACAAAATATCTGCCCTGTTTCCTTGGAAGCACCAGCGTGAACCAAATGGAGCCTGCATCATGGAAAGTCAAAGAGTTCAGAAAAACAAAGGTACAGTCTATTATCTGGCGACATTTGGTAGAGGCTCGGGAGTGTATGAAGATTGTGGAGTCCTATTGTACAAACTACTGAAAACCAAGAACAAAAATAAGGATGAGATTTCCCTCAAACTTCATAAGTAATATAAGCCAATATTACATATTTCCTCCCCACTCTTTACTTCCCCGAGTCCCTCATTGAGAGTCATTTTTAGGTTAGACCGGCCATTGGATGCCTTATAGGAATGTAA